>JAYKKI010000008.1:37535000-37837500 GCA_039881145.1 Druceiella hillmani
TTAATAATAAAATTATCAATAAAAACTGATTATTGGAGTGAAAAATGCGTTGTTTAGTGGAGTCCTTGACGGAAGAGTGCATAAATAATTCGGATGGAAAGTAACAAAACAAATTATACTCATGTAGGAATGTAGTCAATTGTAAAATTACGTTTTTCATTTATGGATATATTAAATGAACGAATATAAATAAATAAACGTAATACACAATTTTTTTTCGAATTCTCCGAACTCATTATAAGAATGTCATTTGACACCGCAAAAATGTTACAATTTAAAATAAATACAAATAACAAAATTATTAAAAATTAAATACAAAATATTGATACGACTTCTGATAGAAAAAAGAAAAAACAAGGGCACAGACGGTTCAGGATCCAGGATAGATAGGAGTTTTTCACTCGGAATTAAAAAGACGTAAATAAGGTTATTTTCTAAGTGTCAGAATGTATAAATTGATTCCAAAAATTTTGCTGCTTGCACAGTAAAGTATTTGTAGTAGAGGTAGAGGTATGTTTAGGAATAAGCAAGATGAGCAAACTTTCAAAGACTAACCATATGCCGTGAGGATATAAATATTTAAATTTACCGAAATTCATATCGTACCCATAGTGCTTACCTATTTCCTTTCAATATATTGTTATTACATTCAATAAATCATTTGAAGTACCTATGGCATGCATTTTTTTAATTTTTAATAAGATGTAAAAAAAACTTCAAAAGGTATCCAAGTTGGAATAATGGGTAATGTGTAGAAAAACAACTACCTTAGTCGTGGCCAGCTCAAAGCGACTTTTATTTATTTCTGTTATTATCACATGGATAAGCACTTACCATAGGATAAAACTCCTATTAGGTTCTGAACCACCAATTCATGAGGTTTAGTTCTCTTGAGACGTCGTCCTATATCCGCCATATTGCGAACCGCTTCCATATCAGAGTTTTCGTGATTCTGCAACCTCATAATATCTGGTGGCATACTTTTCTATCACTTATTGAACTGGTTCAGTGTGTAGGTCGTGGTATAGGTCACTAATTGTGCTACGGGGCATCGATACTTCTCGACAGCAATTTTTTTAAAAGAATTGTATTTCGAGGATATTTGTTTGATAGCTGTGTCAGCAGCAAAAGTTGCTGTCATTACTACTTTGTTGATTATTAAGTGTTTTGTGTAGAGGGGGTACAATACTGGATCAAGTATGCTGCTCTATGGAACATCTACATGAATCTACTTCGGTTCTGAATATTGTTTTGCTGTAACTAATTTTATTTATCTATTTTCTAAGTAAGATTAAAGTATTTCATAGTATTGTTTCTTTAAATTTCTATTAAATTTTTATTGTGAACCTTCATATTAAAGTTTACCAAATTACTATGCTACATCCAGGAACACTCCTGTACAGGCCTTTTTCTCTTCAAACGTCTTTCCGATCTTGTTTCTGAATGGATGTACTTGATTTAATGCTGAATATTCAGTTCTAAATTCGAATTGGTTATTCGAGAGAAGCTGCCTTTCCTTAATAATGATATTTCATCTTTTCAACAGACTTTCCCAAAGATCTTTGACATAAAAGGAAATAGCGATATTGGTCAATACGATGTCACTTTTGTGAGAAATTCATCTGATTTTTACATAACGAAAACTACGGCAGTGTTTTAAGATTTCGGTACATATTTTCATTTAAAACACGCTTTAACAATGTATTGAAATATTTGCTGAGTTAGGTTTGGTAGCTGTTTTATCATTTGGCCAGTAATGATATCGCGCCTTAATGATTTTTATTCCATAGTTTGTACCTGCGCTTTATGTTCTCTTGAAGTAACAGATACATGTTTACCTCGTCGTACTTTTCAAAAATCATTACAATTTCATCCATTGCATTTTGTGGGAAAAGTTTAAACACTTCAGCCAAATATTCGGCAATAATCTACCTTCTATTTAGAGTCATCTGTCCATTTGCATCCCTGGGGTTTCAGAGTAGGACCTTGTAATATCCATATCCTTGTAATGTCCATATCTCGTGAAATCTTTTGATTTAATACTAGATTGCCTTCTACTTAGGATCACCTACTCTTTTTATCTCTTGTTAAATGTTTGCAAGGAATAGTCGATGCTTTTGCCTGTTGCTAAGTTAGTAATGATTTCTTGAAAAACTCATTTTGAGCTTCTATCTTTCTTTTTATTTAAGTCTATTATTTTAATATTTTTCAGTCGGTTTAATATTGCAATTCGAATTTTTTTTAATAAGCCTTGTTATTTATATGTCTTATTTGAAAGAAAAATATTGTCCTGCTCTACAATAATGTCTTTAATTAGAACATAAAATACAGTTGCTAACTCTAACTTTGACACCTATATTTAGATATACATAAAAAAATGCATTTTCCTCCTTAATCTCAATTTTTGATATTCAAACACAAAAATAGGAAAATGGCAGAGTTCATAGAAGCATTTTTAAAGTTTATACGAAAAATGAAACATTAAGTATTTTTCAAGAAATTTACATTTCACTTGTTTAAAATAAGCTGTGTAATAAATATAATGGTGGATAATAATATAAATATATTTAAAAGTAATGTAATAGAATGCAATATTCAACTTGTTGTATATACCTGATATTTGAGAAACCCATCATTTTAATTATAGATTCATACAAGGTTTTGTGCAAATATGGATGTATATATTTATATATGTAATATGTTTGGATAATATATTTCAGGTGTTAAGTTGTTATTCAAAATTAAATATTATTTTTGAATTTTAGATACCCGTGTGGCATCTAAAACTCGAATATATATTCATATTACTTCAAAACATAAAAAAATCAAAAATTTAGATTGTACCTTTTAAAAAGATATTTCAAAAAATATGAAAAATAGGGCAGGCTCCACCCTCATTTCCAAAACAATTGAGCCAAAAATCAAGGAGCACACAGCTTTTATAAAATCTGACTAAGATATTACACGGAAACTATATCTATTATCTTAGATCTTATAATTTTTAAGTAGATCTTATAATTTTTAATTTTTAAGTAACTGTGACAGATATGGTCGGCCATATATTGTGGTTTTGAAAGATTAATATTTGTGAACAATTTAACAGGAATACTACGTGTACTTAAATACATATAAGTAATCACGTACTTGACAGCTTTTTTGGAACTGCAACTATTACATGACTTTGTAAAACCAAATACATTATTGGGAATCACACTTTGATGAGAAACTTTGATGGAATATCGAAAAAATATAATTTAAAGGAACAAAGAACACTTAAATGCAAATTACAGCAGAAGCTTCAAAAATAAGATCCTTTCTCTCAGAATCGAGTCTAAGTTACTTCTACATAGATAAATTATGTATGAAGTATTTGTTTTAATATAGGATATATTATTCTATTGCTACTTGTGTTTTAAAATGTATTACGATACCATCTACATCATTAATGTTTACGCTGCTGAAGTATAAAAAGTTGCTTTTATTGCAATATTTATACATGTATTTCCATTTTACCCTGAAGGTTAAAAACGTAAAATAAGTTGCACTTGAAGGATTCTTCATGATCTTATTTTTATAGCATACTTCTATTTCATTTTATAAACAACTTTCCTAAATAATAGTTGAACGAGATTTAATCAAATATTTTAACTTTGTAATAAAATTAATATTTATTTAAAGGTATATTAATAAATTATATCCTTTCAGTAAGCTATTGTATTTATTAGTAGCTAAATGCAAAACAATTGGAATTACCAATCCTGCCTTTATTGAACACTACCTACCAACAACTGCACCCCACAAGAAACTTTACCGCCTCCTTCTTAAATAAATATAAACTTTAGAATCTATAACATAAAAAATACCTTCCACTATTTCTTAAATATATCGATCATCAGATCGTACAAATACGGAGACAAGCGTAAAATTTTAAACGTACTTTTAATCATGCCTCTCATTTTATAGCGTAATTTTTAACTTACACTTATTAAAACGTAACGCTCCTATCCTTTATTATGTCGACTGAAATGCAGAACAGAATTATGGCAAGCTATCAAACTTGCTAGTTCACAGTTTTTTGCGAGCTACGCTGTGATTTTTATATACTTTTTAAGATTGTGAAATTTTTAAAAATTTAAGTATTTTTAATCTTATTTATACCATATCTACGCATATTAACACTTCTAATTACTAAGGTCGGAAACAGTAAGCCTTAAGTCAATTACTCAATGTGTTTTCACCGTGTGCCTAAACATGGAACAACTTCGCTGATACTTTTGAAATATATACTACCTCCGCAAAAGTTTGTTATGTTCTTTTTAAAAAATAAGTAGCAAAATAATTAAAAATAGTAATTTAAATTATGAATTAATTATAAGACGATAATTCTGTCGAAAATTACTCTAATATGAGGAGATAAATAATTCTGTGAGTACGAGTGGAATTCATATTATAAGCGTTCCATACATACTTGTAAACATTAAAAAGTTTAAATATTTACACTGTGTTTCTGTCAAATTGTTTATTTTTCATGTAGTTAATGTATTACATAATACGTTTATCGGAAGCATATTTCTCACCAAAAGTAAAAATGGTTACCCTTGCTACCTCTGCGGAATGTTGTTATTAAGAATACACACAATTTACGAATAAAGTCACGAATTTAACAAATTGGCACTGATTGGAATGGACTGAATATGTAGGAGAAGCGTTAGCATCGCAGTTGCTTTTTAAAAATTACCTGAATGATGTTAAATCAAAATGATGCAAAATTACCTGAATTACCTGAATGATGAAATATGAATTCATCGGGGCAGGCGATGGAAATGTTAGAGTAAATTTTAAAGGAACAGAAAGTATTGGAACCTGTCGTTATGATTATAGCATCTAATATTGTAACAATATAGAAAAATTACACCTATACCTGGATTTATCTAAATATGAACCTACTGATTAACGACTCTTTACGGACGGTTTCAAAAAATTAGGAAACGTGTACATTATAATGGAACCTTACCAAATTACCATTCTACTAAATTCTAATAGTAATCAGAAAATATTAGATTATTACTTTTGATTTGTCAGCAAACTGGATATATATCCTTATCTTATCTGTCTCGAAAAAAATCACTGGGAATATAAATTTCTACCTTTGAGAGAATCGTTAACTATGAAGAGAAGTGTAGTAAATGAGCTATTGTTGAGTAAAAAAATTATATTTTTATCACTTCACGTACGATAAAAAAGTTAGTCAGAGCACAAGAGAAGAATGCTTTAAATGTATTTCAAAAAACTTTTGGAGGCTAAACATGGACAAATTAAAAAATTAAAATTTGATGGCCTTCAAATTTGAACATTGATAATAGAACACTTGAACCGGGTTATCTATTTCAATTTAACAACATTTATATTAAGTGAACAAAGAGCAGATGAATATCCGATTGAACTTACATCGCCACATTATGGTAATAAATATTTCTAGTACAGTTGATTCGTGCAACGTAAAATTTGAGCTAAATTATTTTCTTCGTGACCAAATTTGTTATTCAGGTGAATACTAAGGTGAAACTAGTCAGAATCCATAATACGATATTTATTGAAAAAAGTTGTCGAGATATTTAAAATTACCAAAAAAACAATTACCTGGAAATGTAAATTCAGTACAATGGATAAAAAATAATAATAATCGAAATTTACGTTATGCTGCCCATGAACAATATTTCTAATCATTTTTATGTTTATTTAATGTACTCACCATTCACTGTCTATTTACACGCATACACACACACACACACACTATATATATATATATATATATATATATATGTGTGTGTGTGTGTGTGTGTGTGTGCAAATGCATATGTATTACATAACAAATCATGTATTTGAAGTAAAAACGCCTTAAAATAGTTTTTTACAATATGTCACAGCTAAATCAATTTTCTTTTTAAAAAATAAGTAGCTAAATAATTCGCAATAGTAATTTAAATTATTAATTAATTATAAGACGATAATTCTGACGAAAATTACCCTAACATGAGGAGATAAATAATTCTGTAAGTACAAGTGGAATTCATATTATGAGCGTTCCGTACATACTTGGGAAAATTAAAAAGTTTAAACATTTACACTGTGCTTATGTCAAATTTAAGCAAAATCAGAGAAACCACTATAGTTCAAAGGTATAAACTATTTTTTTTTGCTCTAAAATTGGCTGTTTTTTTATTAACCTGAAAGGATGAAGGTATCTGCATTTTGTTATATTTAGCACTCAGTAGTATTATCATATAGTTTAAATTTTAACCAGATTAGTAAATTATTTAGCAAATTTCATTTTAATGCGAATGTAAATTAAATATATACGTGTATTTTATTACACATGACACTTAAAATTATTACTGACCGATTTTAGAAAATAAGTTCGTTTGAAGACGCGATATTTAAGTTCAGGAATATCTAAACTGAAGTATCTTACCTTACGTAAGAAATAATATTTCAATAACAAGTATCATTCAAACTGATGAAATAATTTAAATAAAACAATTCCTGAAAAATCATGAAAATTATATATTCATATTTTCTGCCCCAAACTTTTCACACAATTTTCGTTGTTACAGTTATTGCGAAGTGCATAAAAACGAATATGGGGATGGTTTATATTTCTAAAATTATTACACTATTGATCGGTTTTTTTATTAGTGTTTTATTTTTGGAAAACGATAGTTCGATAATATTACAAATAAAACAACAATTGGCTCTAGTTTTAAGTTACCGTGTTAAATTATTTAAAACTTAAGAAATTAATACTTTTTCTATTTATTATTATAGAACTTAACAAACATATTTATATTTAAAATTGTATGAACTAAAAACTATTTATAAATTAACTATTTTATAAATTTAAAATTAAACGGCTTTAATTCCCATTTACGTTATCGCTATTGTGTAATTATTTTCTTCTTGTACGAGTTCTTTGTCGATAAATTTTTTCAATAATAATTTTATTACCCGACAGATTAAATTTGAAAAATATTCTGCTTTTTTAAATCTACAAGCAAACATAAACAATATAAAACCTGTCATAACATAAATCATCAAAACGCTCGACTAATAACTAAGAATATCGATAAATAAATAAATCACCAAAATACTCGACTGAGAACAAAATTTCAAGTTTATTACAAAGAGACTAATTACAGAAAGTAACGATTCAAAGGAGAGAGGGATGCTCACTTCGTTTCCGTAAATTCAAATAAATATCGAATTAAATAAAATCCAAACTCATCCAATGATCAAATTAAATATTCCACGTCTCCTATTAATGACAAATTCGTCTCACGGCTACTAATTAATCTCTTTATCTAAACAGACTACATGCACCGTGTGATCATGAGGGTGGGAGTTCAGGGCGAAAACGAATGCGGGGCTTTCGAAAGCTTTTATACGATTCACACTATTCTACTCGTGAAGACTACGCTGTTTAAACGCAAATGTTTTTATTTGTGTTTATGTTCATTTTATTTACATAATTCGAGAATGAATACGGTAATCAAGAACGTCATAAGTTGAATACCCTTTCTTTAGAAAAAGAGACATTTTGGCAAATTTTACCTACTTATTCGCAATCTTATATAATTTCTGAAATATATGCATATATTGCAGATATATAAATAATTTTTCACAACAAAGAAAGTAACTTTTTCCTCTGAAAATCCATAAAAAATTCATCTATTATATAAAATTGTCAATTTTTCAGAAAATTATTCCTTTCTCATTTTTAAATTATAAAAGATACATAAATATCTCTATCAGATATAAATAACTACTTCTACATAACTTATCAAATATGTGTGTGCTAATTTTCAATACAATACATGCATACATATACAAACACGTGCATGCACACACAAACATGCACAGGTATACACACGTTCACATTTATGTCGAATTAAATATCCATACATGTTCAGTTTTTATCGTCACTGGGATCAAATTCTTCAAAGATATTCCTGAACTGATAAAAGTGATAATTTTCACGTATGTAATATTACTGTCATACATTAATATACCACATTATAGCTACTACTACATCCCTTTAGGTTAAATTAAAGATCGTCAGCTACAGTGCAAAAAAATTGTTAAACCTTTGAAGTATAGTAGTTTAAGGGTTTGATCACCAATTAGGTTTTCAACAATAACATTTTTAACAAAATCATTGAACCGACTTCAAATAATCACCGAATAAGAAGCCTATCGAAAAGTATAAAATAATTAAAAAACGATATTTATTTGTAACTTTTTTGCAAGGATATCTTTTCCGAATAATTAAATTGGCAAGATACTGCTTCGCAAGATTAAATTTGCAAGATACTGGAATTCAGTGGTAAAATCCACTTGAGATCAAAAATCTAATTTAAAAACAGCCGGTCCTTAAGTCTCGCTATTTGAGCAAGCTCTATACTAAGAGCACTAGGACTGTGGTGATGGCATAAAGAACTTGTTGGCAAAATCACTACTTGATACCCATCAGATCAATTTTAAAAAAGTAGATCCTCAAATCTCACGGTTTAGGTAAGCATTATCCTTGCAGCATAAGGATAGAGGAGTCTTAACTCAAAGTTTAATGTCAAAATCTTTGCTTAATATCCAAAATACTAATTAAAAAACAGCAGACCCTCAAATTTTATTACTTAGCAGGCAGTACCTCTGCAGCATTAAAACTGAGAAGTTCAAATCCGGAGTTCAGTTAAAAAGTCCCTGCGAACCAATAATACTCCTGCAGTTTAAAAGCTGCCGAATTGGACCCCAGAGTTGATTAGCAGAGTCTACTTGAAGACCCAAATATTAATTCAGAAACAGAAGGTCCTTAAGTCTAACGGTTTATACAGGTAGTACCCTGCCATTCAAGGTGTGAGGGGTTGAAACTCGGAGTTTAATGGCAGAGTCTCTTTTTGAAACCCACAACGCCAATTCAAAAATAGTAAGTTCTCAGAGATAAGACTGAGAAGTTGAAACCCGTAATTCAGCGGCAGAGTCTTTGCTTGAAACCCACAATAATGGCTTAAAAAGAACAGATGATCAGATATCATGGTTGATACGGCATAAGGAAGATGAAACCTAATAAAACCATTTAATAACTTGGTTCAAGTCTTTTTATACCTACACCTATAATACTTATTTACCTAGTTACTTTAATTCTTTCTTACTGCGTCAAAATAAGTCAAATGAGTCTACTGAAGTATCACCTTTGTGAGGAATTTCTGACACTAACTGTTGACTCTATTATTGTGCCCTGATTTTGATAAAGAAGAAATTTATGTCGCACTTAGTCGTGTCTTATTATATTATAATTATACGTTTATAATCCAAACTCGATAAAAGCATCTGTATTGTTCGATTTTAGGGATTTAGGGGAAACTATGGTGTATCTTTATTTACCATGTCCAAGTTTTCATGGGACATATTAAGTACCCAAACAGGAAAAGGATTATTAAAATTGGTTGATCAACGTAGGATAGATGAAGTAAAATAAAAATTAAAAATGCGATCGAATTGAGGACCTCCTCTGTTTTTGAAATCGGTTGTAAAGCACTTTGCATCCCTTATAGTTATAACTGCTAACAATAAAACAAATTTCCAGTATGAATAATTTGTCCTACAAAAACAATTCAGCGACTGTTGTATGCTTTTTCGTGATTTTTGAACAATCTCAAAAATACAAGCATTTTTTTTAATGTTTACAGAACGAAGAATACCCATTAGAAGAAAATTATGACTAAAGTAGGCCATTTCCATCGTATCTGAGGTTTAATGGATTATAAAAACGACGCTATGCTGTTTACTCGAATTATTCGAATAGAAAAATATATTTTAATTTATGGTTATACATAGTTTTAAAGCTTTCGAAACTATTCAAAAAACGAAATCTACATGAAATGTACCTTTTAAACCTATCATATTAGATTTATATGCGTAGAGACATACACGCACACACACATATATACGTTTGTGTATATGTATATATATATATATATATATATATATATATATATATATATATATATATATACACGTTCATTCACATTACAAATAGGTATAAGACATAAAACATTTGCGCATAGAATTTTCATTACACTCGACAAACAACTAAAACCAAAACTTGGGAATAAAAGAAAAACAATAAATACAGTAAAAAAGATCAAAATGAGATTGACATGCTCTCTTCATTACCACAAACTTGGGTAAGTATCGAATTAAATAGAAAAAAAACACGTTCATTGACGGAATAAAGAATATTAAATATTTCACGTTTCTTGTTAATGGCAGTTTCAATCTGACGGACGCTTTAACTACTTGCCATCATATTGTTTCGTAAGAATAATTTCTCCTAGAGGAATAATTTGGAGATTATTATTTGATTTTTCGTTGCTATTACACAATGTCATAAATACAAACACGCTTCTTATTATTACTAAACAAACGATACATATTAAAAGAAAATGCGTGACCAATATTTTCCATTTCTATTGCATCCAAAAATTATTGAATTTCATTTTTTGAATTTCAAAATTGTTTGACACAATCAATATATATATATATATATATATATATATATATATATATATATATATATATATATATATGTGTGTATATATATATATATATATATATATATGTTCTTCTTCTTAGTCGTGCACTCTTGACAGAGTGGTCGTGGTCATGATTCGACCGGTTCCTTCGCCCTCGCGATGTGACGCCATATAGTTCGGTGTTTTGCGGAGTGAGAGCAGTCATTTACACTGGAGTGCGTCGCAGATTTTATTAGGTCTGTCCACCGTGTCGGAGCGCGTCCGCGGGATCGTTTGCCTTCGACTTTGCCTTGCACCACCAGTCGTTCCATGGAGTCCTCGTTGCGGGTGACATGTCCAAAGAATTTGAGGATTCGCAATTGCACAGTCGACGATAATCTCTCTTTGATGTTAAGTTCCTTGAGGATCGAAACGTTGGTTCGGTGCGCGGTCCATGGGATCCTAAGGAAACGCCTCCAGCACCACATTTCCAGCGCGTGAATTTTGTGGCGGTGTTGCATCCTCAGCGTCCACGTCTCAGCTCCATATAGAAAAATCGGAAAGACCAGGCATTTCATAAGTCGAACCTTTGTGTTTCTGGTTATTCTGCGGTCTTTCCAGATCTTTGTGAGTTTTTCTACTGATGATCTCGTCACGGCGCAACGTACATACGTACATGTACATATATATATATGTACATGTATGTATATATTGTTTTGTAATATACATATGCATTTGTTTTTTTAAGTGGGTTATTTTTCTTATAAAGTTCACCAATAATCAAAAATTGTCAACTTAACTTTGGCTCGCGGCACTTAACCGAGTTACACCCTTACATTGGAGCTATTAAAGGAATAGCCATATTCGTGCTTTTAGCTGTTTTGTAGTATTATTTGTTAGCATTATTTGCAGTTTTGTATAAATCGAAAACGAACTTATTTTCGTAATGACCTAAATATTTAACAGCAAGTAGCGAAGAAGGCAGGCCGTGACCCGCGTCTTCAGCGGGAGCATAATTTTGGGGAAAATTATTAAATTTTGTTTTATGTTATTACAACACCGTGATTTGATAATCCATTTTTATATCATGTTTATCGTACTTTTTGTTCATACATTTTAATTTTGAATGGAATTGGAAAGTGTGTCTAGATATAAATAAGTTAATTATATATAAAATTATATATATATTATATTATATATATATATATATGTGTGTGTATATATATATATATATATAAATATATATGTGTATATATATATATATATATATATATATATATATATATATATATATTCGTACATATATATGCGTGTGTATAATTCGATAACAGAAATTGAAAAGAAAACTTTAGTAACATATTTGCGTCGTCAGAATTAGATGCCTTCAATATTTTAAACGTTTATTTACGAATGTCACTTTAGTGCAAATATTTAAAGGGACTCGTTTTCTATACAACTAAATCGACGATTGTTAAAATCAAACCAGCTTTTGTTGAGACGAGTTTTTTTGTTTTTACTCCTACAGAAATATTGCAGATCATAAATTCTTTGTCAGTTTGTTCATTCAATAACTCTAGTCAGCACTTCTCCTGATATTTAAATAGATTTTGTTCCTTTTTGGAATTAATATGCAGGTTACTTTTACTCAATTCCTGCCGGTGTAATTAACCAGTGTAATTTAATTAATTACAAAAACAGTGTAATTTAGGATAACCCAGTGTAATTTAATTAATTACAAAAATGTTATCCTAAACTGTGTCAGAGATAGCACAATATCCAAATTAAATCTATTCTTCATAAGTTTGGATAGTTCAAAATTTGCATGCAAATCCCACTGCTTTAATAAAAAATCCACTCAAGTGAAAACGCCGAAAAATCTATTTATTTACAATGAATCTACGATTGTATATTTATTAATAATAAAACTATGGCATAGAATATTAATGAATTTTATTCTTACAATGCCGCAAAAACTATAATTTTGCGAATAATAAAAAATTTAATTGTTTATTGAGGCGACTTAAGCAATATGCATTTCTAATGTAAATAATGACGTTTTTGTAAAATATTCCTTTTCTAAAACAACAATTTTTTTGATACTAAAACAAATTTTTCTTACAATCTCAGTTGCTTATTGAACTGCGACTACCATTTTAGATTGAAGATATCCACATAGAATGCATTTTGTAGATTTACTCATTAAAGATACGACGGCAGCCTCGTGCTGCAGTTCTTTTGTACACGATAAGATAGTGATCAAATTGTAGATTTATTATTGATAAAGCGTCGCCGCTCGCTGGGCAGCTGCACCGTGCCCATGCTGTATTGGATTGAGACAGTTTTGTATTTTTTATTGAGATGGCGTATTTCGATGGCAAATAAGCGGTAAACATTTACGACGTGGCAGAGCTAGTTTCAAATATGTTTTCAATGATCACGAAGACATTTCTTTTTTTAATGATTTTACTTTTTGGGTATATATATTTTAATTCTGTTTTATTTTTTCCTTCACCTACTGGGCGGAGGCACTTTATTTACATTAAGTATAATCTAAGGCAGCTAATACCTTCAGTCAGCTCCATGAAAGTGTCAATATTTTCTACAAAAAAATTACTATAGCTATTGAAAGAGATGGAATCAAGATCAAATCATGACAAATAATCAGTTCTGGCTCTTAAAAATATTTTTATAATTGTTGTTTCTTTTTCCTGTTTTTACATAGGTAGCAAATATTCGAAAAATTAAAAAACCATGGTACTTGCACTGGTTTTTTAATACTTATTACATAAGAAGTGATGTGTGTGAGTGTATATTTGGAAAATTAATTAATTGAGAAAATTATGTTTGCATACCACACTGCAAATTACACATCACTACTACTTGAATTAATAAATGTGATAAAAGCATAAAGTTACAAACCATTGAACTATTGTTGCAATCAGTAAGGACCTGAATGGATTGTACATAATAATGATAATATTCTACAACCCTTTCTATAAATCACTTTGAAAATAATTTTGTGATATTCAAATATCTACGCAAGCCATATTAGAGCCATTGAATACAGTTATTCAATCGAACTTTATTTTCAATTAAAAAGCGTTAAATAAAACCGCTTTACATTCGGAAGGAAAAATGTAAATATGTTCTGGGTTATCACGTAATTGAAACAATCAATTCTGAGAGATAAAATTTTACACCATATGGTTAATATACAAGAAGGAAAGTTTTCTGAACCGTGAACTGTTTTGGAAGATCGTGTGAATCAACCTTAGTACGCAAGTTCACAGCGATAGATTCCTGTTCTTATAGACAATCGACTCCAATTCGCAAATTTTCTTTGCTTTGATCAATGACATAATTCCTATGCTTTAAAACACAGTATATTAGTTTCGGTCACTAACATCAGACTTACATAACTCGACTTAAGTCCTGTCGCTTTTGGGCAGAACATAGAACCTAGACAAAACTCCCCCTACAGACCATATTAAGAGCTAGGACCCGCAGCTATATCTTGGCCACTTCATCCACAGTCCTCCTTTACGACGTCTTTGACTAAACCCTCTTTTAACAACTACAACTACATGGAAAAGAAGTACTTTCCACGTGGCTTAGGTTTCCAAAAAAGGGTTTGTTGCTATATCGTATACTGTCTCTTCCGGAAACTGTACCCAATCCACCTCCACTCACCTCTCCCGAACTGAATGGCTACATTTTCTTTCCTCATCCGATTCCAGAGCCCTTTACTTGAGACAGATAAAAAATTCACTTAAGGAAATTAATTATTACCAATTATTCTCATTTAAGTTTTTATTAATTAATATTATAAGTAACTTATTTTCATGTAATTTTAAATACAGATATTTTCTAGTTAATTTTGTCATATTCAACTTATGTTTCTTTTCTTGAAATTCACTAACCCCATTTTATTAAAATTCATTTAACAGTGAACATGTATGTAAATGAATATAAATGAACAGGAAAATTATTATTGTGTAAATACGCACGCACTATTTTTATAATATACGCACACGCATATATCAATGAGAAATTGTTGTGGCACACAGCCATATACAACTCGCTCGTATCGCGTACGTTTCCACTCACTAACAGAGAGGAACGTACATGCACATGCAATCACTCATACATGTTACAGACAAACCTACAATTTAACAACTTCTGCGTGTTTCAAACTACCATACTAAGAAACTGAGACGTGAATACCATACTAAGAGACTGAGACTGAGTACTATAAATCGTTTTAATGTCTTCCCAAATTCTTCGAGCTGCAATCGATTTAATTAAAAAAATAATTGAAATGAGTATATAGATAAGAAACTGAAATAAAAATAAATTTTATATTTCGCATATAATAAAAATATCCCTATAAATGTTTTTTTATAATTGTCACTTTTTGAAAGAAGGAAAATATTTCATATAAATTATTACGAGTATGAAAATATATTCAGTAAGGTAAGGTTTTTGTAGAGAAAATGACAAACAATATTTTCAAACCTACGCCACAATCTAGAGCCGGCCTAATGTGGACCGGCCTAATGTGGACCTTTGGCGGTTCCATTTCAAACTGCTCTCTTTTCAATTCATCGAATGCAATCGGTTGAACACTGATACATTGTGGCAGCGACTTTGAAGGTTGGTGCGCCAGTCATGTGACATCGATGCGACTGTCTCTAATGTTATTGATGTTGTGCACGTAAAGTTTTAACAACGGCAATATGTAGACGTATTGTCAGTAAAAAAGAAAAGGTTCACACTAAGAGATTAAGCTTTCGCTTTTAATAATTTTTTTTATTTGACAATTGCTACGTTCTTTCCTCAACGACAAAATGAATGTGTATTTATAAAGGTTCGTAAAAAAAGGCCCTTTTATAGCTTAATTTTACTTTACACCAATTGAATTTGTGACTGACGAAACAGAAAAGGTCACATATTACTGTAACTACTTCTAGGATGTGATTATGCTTTATTGATATAGTTTTTAATAAACTAAAAATGTATATTACAAAATAAAATAAATGCAACCTTGTAGTAAAAAATTATTAAACTTCTGTGAAATGTACTAAAATTATGATAGTTATTTAAGAAAGAAATTGATATCATCTTTAATTAATTCACTTAATCATTTTTACTAAATTTTAACAGATATTTATATAGACAGTGGTTATCTTCCTTGTCTACTTGCGGGGGAGAATCCACACAGATGGACATACAAATACACCAGAAACTTTTGTGCATGAAAATAAGGATTATATACAAATGAATCTTTACATATCGTTAAGTATACAGATTTAATGTGTGAAAAATTTACATTTGTGAACCACATGAAAAAACCAAACCAAAAAAGATTTACGTTTGTCTCATGAATGTTTATGGCATCGACTTAATTCTAGTTAATGATTTTTGATTTGACTAATAGTAATAAGGAGATCGATTTACTGTTAACAAATCCGAAATCGTTATCATAGAGACCTCCACTAAATAAAAAATTTCATCAAAATTTCGAATCAAATGCACTGTGTATATCGAGGATACGGAATAAATCGAGAAACATCCATTTTTAAAAACACATTATTGTTCATATGTAGTTCCATACGTTTAAAGCTCCAAACTTCATATATTGCGGCCAAATTACCCGCTTTTTATCTTACTTATGATATAATAGAATTTTTCTGTACTCTTTGGCAAAATAATATAGCACCAAAAATCGTAACAAAAATCCATAATTCTCTGTATGTCAATTCATAATTAGGTACCTGTTCAATAATTTATTCGTAGTCTGCAGAACTTGGATCCCCATATATTGACTACTTCCATGTACTTTTGTATTAATCGACCGATATAATTTCAAAATGCCACTTTCAAATATTTAGTTATCGTTAAACAACATATTTATTTCCTACATTTTTTGAGATACTTTATATATTTTAATTACAAACTAAAATATTTAATTTACGGTAATTTATGCACACATCACTTCTAAACAATTTAGGTTTATAAATCATATCTGCACACGTAAACCTAAAGTGAGGAAAATGCAAAAAAATGTTAATTTAAATTTAAAATACTACAACACCGATGCAGAAATAGTATTTTTGTTAAGATTATTTCGTATTTTTCGTAGTTAGTTTTTTAAATCTTACACCATAGGCTACTTTTAATGTTAAAAAAATGTACGATTTTTAATTTATCTTGTTATTTAACTATGGTAAATAAATTTTATTTTTTTTTTAATTATTACCTCGGCATTATTTTAAAAATTTGTTATCGTTTCATTCAGCTTCTCTCACTGTACTTAGTTCCACGATCACGACAAGAACAACACATAATTCCCTAGACATTGTATCCCCAAAATTTTTCCTGTTCCATCCTCCTCCGAGAGCAATAAATAGAATGCCTATCATATCTTTGGTTCAATTAGAGAACCTTACTTGCGGTTTAACCCTCTACTCGTCCTTCAATGACAAAAACTTGCGGGGCGAATAGTTAAATTGGTGGTGCGGTGTCGATTGTTATTTATCGAGGCTGGTTTTCGGCAGAAGCATCAGAGCCCCAATCGCCTTTAAATACTTGTATTTATATGCCTATAAATACGTGTATTATTACGGGTGAGCATTTAATTCATGTTTGAGATATATTTCAGTGGAATATTTAGGTTTACTTTACAGGGCAGCTTGTTTTCACTTTTTCTCAAATCGGATGATGCAAATGTAAATATGAAAGATATCGAATAGATGAAATTATCTTATACGACGTGAATACTAGGAAAACAATTTTTGATATAAATGTCATTAAGGAAGAAAATTACAAAAATTAGAGAAAACCATTGCCACCTTTTATTAATTAAAAAAAAATAAATAATAAATATGAAGAATTTCACAAATGCATACCCCAAGGAATAAGATTATTACTAATATTTCCACATGGCTATAATAAATTGGCCTTCCTTGTAAAATGAAAACAGCTTACCTGTTGAAAAAGCTTATGGGTTGTCACAATAATAATAGGGTTTTCTTCAATTCCTGTGGTTAATGGTCCAGTTGATAACCTGAAAACCAGAGTTACAATAAAATCAAACAAACAACATAGCGTTCTCCAAAATAAAACGCAGTTGTCTCCACAATTATACTAGCCCAGCGATTCTTATATCAAAAGTGTGAACGAAAAATGTCTTCACAATTCTGTATTATTTAAAACCAAAAAAATATTACGACAGAAATAGTTTATTAATGAAATATTGGCATTTTCCAGAAACTCTACTTTTGAATTGCCTAAGATAATTACACACCGATCATATTTAAAATATGTATCTTCACTGTACGATATCAATAGAATTTTTTTCTCTTATTAGAGCTAGAAATAAACACTATAACATATTTTCTTGATATCCCACAGACCTAATTAAATATTTTAATTTTGCCCAATATGCTGTTGGAATTTTGCCATAAGGTTTAAGAATGTATTAAATTAACTTAAGAAATACCATTTGAAACGTTCAATTTGCAAACGGCTAACTTTTTTTTCTTTTTAATTTAACTTTCTAGCTAAATATCGTTACACTTTATTAAAACTATAACAGCGCAATAATCAAAAAAGTATTGTCTACGGGGTTTCGACCTCAAAATGAAGTACGGAATCCTTCCAAGATTACTCACATATCTGTCCAACCGAAGATGCCACTTGAAATTTGGCATAATAATAAAAAATAGTAACCCACATATATCTCAGTAGATAAAATTTCCCAAAATTTGTAAATTTTAAAGGAATATATTAAATTTTCGATTTTTTTTATTTCCACATATAACATGGGACAAAGATGTGAAAGACAAGGATGTCAAAAATGTATTGTTCATAATTTTTGATATTACGGATTTAGAGACGTACCAAAATATATTAAAAAGATGTTCCCCTCTCTTTATTTTAATCAAAAATGAGGAAAAAATATGGAGATTTCAAAAGGTGTGGAAAAACTAGAGGGATGGTTCTAGACGTAGTAATTTCTTAAATATACATGTTTTAAGCCTACGAATAACATAGTAGGTATTTAATATATTTAAGTTTTTCCTTTTTCACAACCTATTTTTTCAGAAACCATGAGATGCATAATCTTGAAATTTGGCTTAGTAATACATATTATCAAGCAATATATTTTGTATGAGCTAACTTTTTTAAAATATTCATGTATGTTTTGAAGGGGGTAAAAAGACGGACGTAATTAAAAAAACTATTTTAATTTTAAATACCAGGCTAGTATCCCAAAGTAATATTTTATTTAATTTTAGATACCCACGTGGCATTTAAAATTCATACTAATTCTAAAAAAATCAAAACATTTTTTTTTCATATATTTAAATCACATGTTTAAAAAAATATGAGCAAAATCTGAAATTACTAACCCAAAAATCACGAAGAAAACAGCTTCTGTAAAATCTGACTAGAATATTATAGAGAAACTATCGCGATTATTTTAGATGTTATAATTTTTAAATATGCATCATATATGTACAACTGTGAAATATATGGTGGGCAAATATTCAGGTTATGAAAGATTAATATTTGTAAACAGTTTAATAGAATACTGTGTCTCCTTTTATAAACATAAGTGATCACGAACTTGACAGGTTTTTTGGAATTATAACTATTACCGAACTTTTTTAAACCAAATACATAATTGGGAATCAAACTTTGATTCCCAATTATGTATCTCGAGTTAATAAAATATAATCACCTTTCTTGGAACCAAGTGTAAGTTACATCTATATTATGTATGAAGTATTCGTTTTGACATATTATATGTTATGCCATCGCTACCTGTATTTTAAAATGTACTTCCACTATCTGTGTTCTAAAACGTATTTCTTTGTCCGTATTTTCTGGTATCAATTACAACGTCTACTTCATTAATGTTTTCACTGCTGAACTATAAAAACTATAGTAAAGTTAGCTGAAAGTTAATAAGTGTAATAGGTTTATATTTAAAATATTCTTCATGATCATATTTTTATAGTACGTAGTGTACTATTAATTTCGTAAACCACTTTCCTAAAAAATAGTTGAACAAGTTTATGTCAACTACTTCTACTTTAATTACTTCAACTTTAATTAAATACTTTTTTCAAGGTACATTCATTAATGATATCCTTTAAATAAATTGTTGCATTTATTAGTAGCTTAATGCAAAACAACATTGAATTGCCTATCCTGCTTTTTTTAAACACTATCAACAGTCGAATAAAAAGAAAAAGAAACTTTACTACCTCCTCAAATAAATATGAATGTTAGAATCCATAATATCAAAACCACGTTCCCTTCCTCCTTAAACATATCGATCATGAGGTCGTACGACTACGGAGATGAACGTAAAATTTGAAGTGTAATTTTAATCCCGCCTCTCATTTTATGGCATAATTTCTAACTTACACTTATCGAAATATGACACTCCTATCTCTTGCTACGGTAATTGAAATGCAGAACACACTCATTGCAAGTTATCAAACTTGCTCCCTAGTTTACAGTCTGTTGCAGGCTACACTAGTATTTTTATTTGCTTGTTAGAAAGGTGAAATCTTCGTGAACTTATGTTTTTCTAATTTGGTTTATATTATATCTACGCTAATTAACTTATCTAAATACGGAGGTTGAAGAAAGTAAGCCTGGAGCCAAATGATCAATTAATTATAAGATAATAATTTTGCCGAATATTATTCTAACATGAGGAGATATATAATTCTGTAAGTACGAGTGGGACTCATACTAAGAGCATTCCGTACGTCCTTGGGAACATTTAATAGTTTAAATGTTTACGCTGTGTTTCTATGAAACTGTTTATTAATGTTAATAATATTTTTCATATTATTCATGCATAATATGATACAATTATCGCCAGCATATTCATTATTCTGCACTTCACTTGGCTGTTTACGTCAATTTGATTCCCTCTGCACTCCTCACGCTATATAATTCCTAGAGTAATCAGTTTTTTGGCAAGATTGAAGGACGCATAATGTGCAACGCTTGTGTCTGCGTTAAGTTACTGACGCGTAGTTATATTAATGTTGACTGTATTTTGTTTTATGGATTCCGATAATAAAAATCATCGGTAAAAATGTGAGTTCAACATCATATCAACTTTACATTATATTGATTTATATCGTAAATCGATATAAATACTTTATAAAAAAGTTTATATTATTATTTACAATTACGAATGGAAAAACAAAATAAATCGCGGGTCATAATAACATTTTTAAATCACATATTGAGTGTTTTCGTTTCTGAAAGAAACGACAATGCTCATGTTTAGACTTCGATAATCCTATGATCTGATGTGAATCCAAAAATCAATGATGTGTTTGCTATTTTTGCATAGTAGACGTCGAAGTCTTTAATAAGCATAAAACGTGGATATATACTGATTTAGAGTATTCGAAATATCTTATATTACACAATGAAGAACTTCTTCGCCCTATTTAGGCCTCATAGTAGGAGCGTGTGTTCGCCAGGAGATATACTCTTCTCATACTGGAAGCGTTAAATACAGACTGCAGGTACGAGTGGGATAAATATGTAGGAGCAACGTCAGGGCCACCGTTGCTTTCTCAAAATGAGCTGAATGTTTTGATACTAAATATAGATTTATAGAAATAGGCGTTGATAATATTAATGTTAGAATTAAATTAAAAGAAAAAACAGCAAACGGAAGTTCGGATTACAGGAACTATAATAAGAGAAAATATATTTTTGTAAAGACCCGTATATTGTAACAATATCCTAAAGTTACTACTATACCTACGTTTATCTAAATATGAACCCACTGATTGGCGATTGTTTGTTGATAGCACCAAAAAAAGTATATAATTGTTTTATTATATAATGGTAACCAATATGCAACCATACCAATTGCCCATTCTACCAAATTATAAGAATATTATGAAAATATTAGATTGGTACTTTTTATTTGGTAAGCAAATCGACACATGTCCTTACTATATATGTCTCGTAAAAAATCACTGGGAATATAAATGTTTACCTTTAAGAGAATCCTTAGTCGTGGGCAGAGATAAAGTAATGAATGAATCATTGTTGAGTAAAAAATGATATCTCTATCACTTCACATCAAGGTAGGTATGACAAAAGAGTTAGTCGGAGCACGATAGAACATTTGAACCGTATAATCTGTTTCAGTTTATTAAGATTTATATTAAGTGAACAGACGAAAGATAAATATCCAATTACACTTACATCGCTATACTATGGTTATAAATATTTCTAGTACAGTTGATTTGCGTAGAGTAAAATTTGAGTTAAATTATTTTCCTGGTGACCAATTTTGTTATTCAGCTAAATCCTAGGATGAAATTAATTAGAATTCATTATACGATATTCCTTGAAAAATTCTGAGGTAGCTGGAAATATTTGAAAAAAATTTAACTGACAATTTAAATTCGATGTAATTGATTAAAAATAATATTTATTGAAATTTACGTTATACGCCCATGGACAACACTTCTAATAACTTTTAGTTGTATTTAATGTACTCACCATTTGTCTTCTTCACACACACATCCACACACATACACGCACATACGCACGCATACACACACACACACACGCACACACGTACACACGTACACACGTACACATACTTAATTTTCTGGAACAACTTGGGTTTCGCGAAAACTCCCCGTATTAAAACATATTCTACTTCAAATGAGTATCACATGTTATCGAGTTACTATAACAGGACAAAGTACAGCAACAAGATTATTCCTCCAAAAAGCAGGCTATATAAAAGCTCGCACCCTATAAGCCTACACTCACCACTTATACTAATGAGCGTATGTTGTCGAGGAATATTTCACGATGCGACACGCGTCAATGTGATTTTAAGAGAATACTTAAAGCCCATTATTCACACTTTTTACAAATTGTCTATCATATCATATCTAACATAATTCAGACTCATTCAATGAAATCATAAATGAAATTAAATATTCCACGTCTCTTATTAATAACAAATTGTTTTCACGACTTAGAGTTAATTTCTTTATTTAAACAGACTACATCAACCGTGTGATTGTGAGAGTGGGAGTTCAGGCCGAGAACGAATGCGGAGCTTTTGAAAGCTTTTATACGATTCACACTAATCTACTCGCAAAGATATGTCTGTTTAAACGCAGATATTTATTTGTATTTATGTTACCTTGTACTTATATAATTTAAGAATGAATATGGTAATCAAGAAAGTCATAAATTGAATACTTTTCCTTCAAAACAATTTGGAAATTTTTAACTACTTGTTAACATATGCACAAATAGTTTTTTTCATAATAAAGAAGATACGTTTTCCGCAAGATTAATAATTTTAAAGATTAATAATTAAAATTAAATATAGTCAATATTTAAAAAAATTATTTCTTTATTAAATATTTATGTGCTAATCCTCAATAATAAACATGCACACATATTTTCACATTTATATCAAATTATCCAGCTTCCATTTTCACTGAAATCAAATTGTCCAAAAATGTTTCTAAACTGATAAAAGTGAAAATTTTCACGTATGTAATTTTACTGTCATATCCTAATATACCAGATTATAGCTACTACTACATCCCTTTAGGTTAAATTACATACCGTCAGCTGTAGTACAGAAAAAAATTATCAAATTTTTAAAGTATAGTAGTTTCAATGTGTGATCACCAAATTATTTTTTAATAATAACATTTTTAAGAAAAACAATCAGTCTTCAAATAATCACCGAATAAAAAGCGCATCGAAAAGTATACAATAATGAAATTACGATATTTATTTGGAACTTTATCGCTAGGATATCGTTTTCGAATATAAATAAATTTGCCAGATACTGCTTGGCAAGATCAAATTTACAAGATACTGGAGTTCAGTTGTAAGACAAAAAATACTAATTTAAAAAGAACCGGTCCTTAAGTCTCACTATTTGAGCAGGCACTATACTAAGTGCACTAGGATTGTAGTCATTGAATGAATATAATTTATTGGTAAAATCTCTGTTTGAGACCCAACAAACCAATTTCAAAAAAGTAGTACCTTAAATCTCACGGTTTAGGCAGGCATTATCCTGGCATCATAAAGATTAAGGAGTTCGAATCCAGAATTAAATGGCAAGATCTCCGCTTGCTATAAAAAAACTATTTAAAAAACAACATATCATCAAATTTTATCAAGCAGTACTTTCGAAGTATGAGAACTAAGAAGTGGAAATCCGGAGTTCTATGAAAAAGTTCATGCAAACCAATAATGTTAATTTTTAAAAAGCCGATCTTGAATTCTCACGGCTTAAGCAGGCAAGACTCTTGCAGTTTAAAGGCTGCTATGTTGGACCCCAGAGTTTAATAGCAGAGTCTTTACTTTAGAACCAAAACACTAATTTAGAAAGAGCAGATCCTTAAGTCTAACGTTTTAGACTAGCAGCACTCCTGCCGTATAAGGTTTGAGTGGTTGGAATTCGGAGTTTAATAGCAAAGTCTCTACTTGAAACTCACAATATTAATTTAAAAACAGTAAGTTCTCAATACTCATCGTTTAGGTAGGCAGTACCACCACAACGTTAAGACTGAGAATTTGGAACCCGTAATTCCGTTCAAACCCATTGTGGGTTTCAAGATTTCAATAGAACAAATTCATTGTTTTAAAAAGAGCAGATGATCACAAATCAGATGATCACAAATCAGACAGATTTCACGATTTATACGATATACGGAAGATGAAATCAAATAAAACCATTTAATAACGTTGTTTAAGTCTTTTGTACATAACCGTATAGCACTTATATCTACCTATTTACTTTGATTCTTTCTTGGCAAGTCAAGATAAGTCAAACGAGTTCAAAAAGAGTTACTGAAGAATCGCCTTCCTGAAGAATTTCTGTCACTAACTTTGGAGTACATAATTGTACTCTGATATTCATAAAGAAGTAATTTATGTCTCCTATATATTTTATTCTCTCTATTATATTATCATTAGACCTATGTAGTCCAAAATCGATTATAGCGCCTGTGTTGTTCAATGTTGAGAAATTCTATAATGTATCTTTTATTTCCTTATACAAACTATTCATGGAATCATGCTAAGTATCAAAACTAGAAAAGAGTTAATTAAATTGGTTAATCAATGTTGGAGATATGAGGTAAAATAAGGACAAAAAATGATGTCAACTTGAGAACCTCCTTCGTTTTGTAAATAAAGGGAAAGCACACTGCGTTCCTCACACTTATAACGGCTAACCTTTCATTTTTTTCTAGTGCAATCAATTTCTTCTACAGAAGCATTTCAGAAACTATTAAATGTTTTTTCGTGGCTTTTAAACAATGTCAAAAATACAAGCATTTTCTTTGATATTTTCAGAATGAAGAATGCATATCAGAATAAAATATTCGAACAAAGTTAACCGTTTCCATTGTATCTAAGAATTATTGAATTATAATAATGCCGTTGTGATACAACTCTTTTACGGAATCACTTGAAGAGAAAAATATTTTTGAATTTTTGATTAAACATTTTATTAAAACTTTTCAAAGTATTTAAAAAATAAAATCAACATGAAATATACCTTTTTAACTGACATATTAGACATATGTACATATACATACATGCGCACAGACATATATCTACGTGTGTGTATTATATATATATATATATATATATATATATATATATGTGTGTGTATATATATATATATATATATATATATATATATATATGTATATATTTCCAAATAGGTATAAAAATAAAACATTTATAAATAGACGAATTTTCATTACACTTGACGAACAACTAAGACCAAAACTGCAGAATAAAAGAAAAAGACTAAATACGGTATGAAAGATCACAATGAGTTAGACTTGCTCTTTTCATTACCATAAACTCAAGTAAGTATCGAATTAAATAGAAAAAAAAATCGTTCAATGACGGAATAAACAATATTAAATATTCCACGTATCTCGTTAATGGTAAATTCCTTTTACGGCTCGGGATTAATATCTTCATCTAAACAAACTACATTGTCGGGTGCTCTTAAGGGAGGAGTTTAGGGCTGGAACGAGTGGGGAGCTTTCGAAAGCTTTCATACAATTCGCACTGTTCTACGCGAAAGCTACTTAGGTTTACGCACATATGTTTTATTTGTGATTATGTCACCTTATAATATGTACTTTTAGAATGACTACCTTAAAGAAGGAAGTCAATACTTAAATCTTTTTGTCCTGAAAATGTGTATATTTTTGTACTTTTGTATACAATCTTCCATTAATAACGACTTGCCAATATACTTTTTTTTGTTAGGAATAATCTTTTCTACAGGAATAATTTGGAAAATATTACTTGCCTTTTCATTACTATTATATATATATATATATATATATATATAATATATATATATATATATATATATATATATATATATATATATATATATATATATATATGTATATTAACATATTTATATATACACACATAATTAAAATAATCTTTCTAATACAATATTATAATTTTTTTGTAATATACATTTTTAATTCTTTTTTTATGTCAAATAATTTCACCATAACCAGTTTAAATTTGGCTCGCAGCAGTTAAATACTAGCATTGAAGCTATGACAAATATATTCATATCCATGCTTATCGTCCTATTTGCTGTTTTGTTTTAATGGAAGAACGAACTTATTTTCGTAATTGACTAAAAGTTTATCCGCAAGTGGCGAAGAGAGCAGATCGTGCCCCGCGTCTTCAGCGGGAGCTTAACTCTGGGGAAAATTATTAAAATTTTGTTCATGATATTACAACACCGTGATCTGATAAGATCATATTTATCGTTCTTTTTGTTCATACATTTTAATCATAAAATGATGTTGAAAAACGCGTCTTGATAAGTAAATAAAAGATTTGCAGTTGTTGTTTTAGCTACCATAGAGTAAATATATGCCAAAATAATTTTGAACTTTTCTGCAATTGACGGAATTGTGCAATTTCGTACCATCTTTGCATTGTGTTCTATGAAAACTTATCTCGATAATCATGCAAAGGATAATTTACAACACAAACTCTAACAATTTTTTTTGGCATCGTCCGATATAGGTGCCTTCCATAGTTTCTGCCTTAATTTACCCATACTCTGTAATTTTAGTAAAAATATTTAACGGGAGTCGCTTTCTACTCAACAGAATCGACAGCTGTTAAAATAAAACCAGATTCCTCAAGAATAGTTTTCTTGTTATTGATCCTACAAGATTTTTGTAAATCTTAAAGTGTTTGTCAGTTTTTTTCGTTACCTAATAACTATAGCACTTCTCATGAAATTGGAATAGATTTAGTTCCTTTTTGGAATTAACATGCAGATTATTTTTAATCCAAGAAATAAACAGGTCCTATCGGATGAAGCCTAGTGTCATTTAATTAAATACAAAAAATGTATGACTTCACTGTATCAACAAATGACACAAGATCCACAATAAACCTATTGCTCCTAAGTTCAGGCACCTCAAAATATGCACATAAATCTGACTGCCTTGATCAAAATTTCACTCATGTCGATCCGCGGAAAAATCTGTTTACTTATAATGCATCGACTATTATGACTTTTCTTTATTAACAATACACTATGGGTTGAAATATTTTTCTTCTTTCAATGGAGGAAAATAATAATTTTGGGGAAAAAAATATTCATAGTGTTTATTAAGGAGAATTGAGCAATGTGCACTTCTGATTGTTAAACGATTTTTATTTCTAAAATTTTTCTTTCTTTTAACATTAAATTGTTCAATACTAAGAAATATTATTCTTACAAATTCACGTACTTATCAATTTGCGGTCACCAGATTGAATGATTTCCACATAGAATGAATTTTGAAGGCTCTAATGCTGAGGTGGTGTATGTTAAAGATACAACGGCAGTCTCGCGCTGCAGATCTCTGTACATGACAAGATTGTGATCAAATTGTAGATTTATTTTTGATAAAGCGTCGTCGGTTGCTAGGTAGCTGCAACGTGCCCATGCTGCATTGGATTGAGGCAATTTTTTATTCTTTTCTTATGCGGCCTATTTCGATGGCAAATTAGTGGTAAAAATTGACAACGTCGGAGAGCCATTTTCAAGTGTTTTGAGTGAGAACAAACACATTTCGATTTTTAAGTGGTTTTACTTTTTGTGTATAATTATTTTAATTTCTGTTTTATTTTCTGCTATACCTACTAGACGAAGGCACTGTATTTATATTAATACAATTTGATCTAATGAATCCAATACCTTTATTCAGTTCCATGAAAAAACTTGTCAGACATGAGTAGAACTCGTAATACAAGAGTTCCGTTCCCACGTATTTAGGTAGTTATGAAAATTTATCGGTAAATAAAATTCCTATCAAGTTATTTGCAACATTTAAATTTTTTTAGAACTAAAATATATTGCCTAAATTTAAATATGCGCCTGTAAGGGAAGGAGGGGGTCCTTCCCTTACAGGCGCATATTTAAACAAATATTTATTGATGTGATATGTAGTTACATCGTTATATAATTAACAATTTTTGGATTTTTTACTTTGTGTATTTTACTTGTGCTGTAAAACCTTGCTTTTTGCCAAATTTCACGATTCTGGGTCAACAAAAAGTACCCTATAGGTTTTAATTTATTTGGTAGTCACAATTAAATGAAACTACGTGATGTAGTATTATTTCTACTATCTTTAATTTCTTTGCTAATATCCCACCTGAAGATGTTGTAATACAACGAAACCTAGGTCGTGGTAAAGAAATTAAAGATAGTAGAAATAATACTACATCACGTAGTTTCATTTAATTGTGAATAATGAATTTCTACAAAACTAACGCCAAATATATTCATTATTTGGTAGTGTCAAAATATGCGGCATGAACGGGCGTATTTTTTATTTTTTTTTAAATGCGTTGACTTAGGGGATTATTTTTTTTGGTAATGATGAGATGTGTAATTATCTCTACTACTTTGTTTAATAAATGAGCTAATGACAAAACCATAGCAATATTTTTGCTGTCAACAAGAGAATATCATTCGTATATAGTAATGAAATGTTTCGAAGATTTTCTACACTTCGTTTTGGAAATTATTTTGTAATATTCAAAAATCTATGCAGGAATAATTACAGCCAGTAACACAGTTATACAAACAAACTTTACTTTCCGTTAAAATGTGTTAAATGAAACCACCGGCGGATAATTTGGGAGAAAAGATACAAATATGTGGAAGATTGTTACACAATTGGAACAAGAAATTATCGAAGATAAAACTCTATACCATATCGTTGGCAATCATTATACAAGAAGGACAGTTTTATGAACCGTGAACTATTTTGGAAGACCATTTAAAGAATGCATGCTTCAAACTTCACTCCTAAGTTCACAGTAATGGATTCCTGTTCTTATAGATAACTGACTTCTATTTGAAAATTTTCTTACCTTTGATTAGTGATGTTATTCCCATATTTCAAAACGCAATGTTTTAATTCCTGCTACCGATATCAGATTGAAATGACTCCACTTAAATCTATTGCCGTTGGGTAGAGCATAAGATCTAGTAGACGAAACTCCACTAGCAGCCTATTTTAAAAGCTAGGATTTCCCCTGTTTATTGGCCACTTCACCTATAGTCCTTTTCCACGATTTTCTTCTTCCATGGTCCTCTTCCGCGTTTGACCTACCTCTTTTCCTCTTCCTAAGGTTTGCAGAAGAGGGCTTATTGCTCTATCGGATACTATCTCTTCCGTAAGCTGAATCCAATTCGTCTCCACGTTCTTCTCCTTATTTTGGAATTATCTTCTTTCCTTAGTCGATTCCAGCACCCTTTGCTTGAGATAGATAAACAGTTTTGACTTATGTAAATTAATTGTTTGTAGGAAAAATGATATCCTTGTTGTGCATTATTGTTACTGGTAAAAATCAATTATTAAATATTAAAAATCAACTTAATAATTAACCAAGAAGGATGACTGTGAATCTAAATCTCACAGATTTTTAAGAAATTCACCATTTTTTACCCCTGTAATATTTTGCAGGTGTAAAAAGATATTTATAATTGTTATTATTAAATTTAACTTAACTAAAATTAATAATAACATTTATAAATAGTTTAACAGAAATAGCAAGTAACTTTATACATTTATACATAAACAAATATTCACGGAATCCTCGCAGTGTGTTTTCTTTTCATATTTGAAAGTGTTTTTTCGAAACAATACCACATACTTAAGAAAATAAATCCATGCTCCTGTGTTCGGATAATATATGTATTAAAAATACAATAAATACTACCTTCTAGTAAACAATTATAAGACATCTTTGATATTTACTGGAATTATGACAGTTGCTTATGAAAGAAATGGATGTCGTATTCAATTAATTGACTTAATTATTTTTAATCACTCTTATCAACTATTTATATATTTATTTACATACCGTATTGTACTTCCTTGGACTACCCGTTGAAGAGGATCCACAGATGAGACACAAATTCCCCAATAAATTTTATACATAAAAATAAGGATTATATAAAATAAGTATCATCACATATCGTTAATTATCTGGATTTAATGTGGAAAAATATATATTTGTGAACCTTTGTTTCTTTTTGCTTCCGATATATTTCTAGTTGATCATTCGCGACCTAACTAAGAGTAATAAGGAGATCAACATACTGTTAACAAATATGAAATCAGTGCAATAGACACCTCATCTGAAAAAAATATTTCATTAAAATTTCGAACCAAACGCACTGTGTGAGCCGAGAATATGTAAAAAATTAAAAACGTCCATTTTTGAATAATTAGTTTTGTTCATACATTTTTCCATTCTCGTTACTTGAATATATTTCCAACCAGCATATATTGCTGCTGAATTACAATAATTTTTCCGAAGTTTGAAAACTTGAAGCTTCATGCACTTACCTCTCTAATATACTTTTGTGTGTATGTATATATATATATATATATATATATATATATATATATATATATTTATATAGAGAGGCAGTTACAGAAACTTGTAATCGTAAAAGATGCCACAATGTTTCAGTATTCAACTCACTACATTCGATTAATTAATAAGATAGCAGTTTGAAAGGGAGCCGCCAAAGCTCTGTCGTATAAATTAAAAACCCTAGTTTGGGTAGTAGTCTTGAAGATATTCTTTTTCATTTTCTCGCAATAAGTAGATAATTTATTTGGATGCATTCGTGATCAATTTATATGGACCATTTTACTTCTACCGATAAATTGAATAATTATAAAAATACGTGCAGTGATATTTTTACTAAGTGTAAAATATAAGTCTTTTTTTATTTCATTTTCCTACTCGTATATTTATTTAATTTTATTTTTAATTACATCGTAATTTGGGACAACATATTAAAAAACTTTTGCAGGACGTATTCATCTCTCAATCTCTCACTATTTAGTTAGTTTGTAGAACCCATAAGTTGTTATGTTTTATGTTTGTGTGTGGGCATGTATACGTACTTTAGCACATGTGTGCACATTTCTCTCACTGAGCGCGTGGAAACTTTCACATGTGCTCGCTCGTTTGCATGTGCGCGTGCACCTGCACGTGGGTGTGTGCGTGCGCGTGCACACAAATATATGCGTGCGTGTGTGTTCGTGTGTATTTATGCAATAAAAATCTTCAATATTTCCGTTAGTGAAATTTATTCACAATTGTGAATGAATTTTAGTAAAATGAGATTAGCGAATTTTAAGAAAAGGAATAATAGGTTGATTATCATTTAATTAAGTAAAAGTTAGGTACTTAAAATATGAGCCTATGAAATATTTTTTTCACATTAATATTAAATTTTAGTTGATCACTCGATTATATCAACATATTATAGTCGAAAATTCAGATTTCGTTATGTGTTTTATCCGTTATTTTAATATTGAATAATTACATTTATTGAACAAATTTCCTTTTGATTTTGTAAATTGCTCTTCATGAATAGTGGATAATTATCAAAAGTCACTGACATACTAAACTATGCCAGTGACTTTTGATAATTCATTATATTTATAAACCCATATTAATTAGGTTTGTTCACACATGTTTCCATTCTCGTTACTTGAATATATTTCTAACCAGCATAGATTGCTGCTGAATTACAATAATTTTTCCGAAGTTTGAAAACTTGAAGCTTCATGCACTTACCTCTCTAATGTACTTTTGTGTGTATGTATATATATATATATATATATATATATATATATATATATTTATATATATATATATACATATATATATATATATATATATATATATATATATATATGTATATATATATATATATATATATATATATATATATATGTATATATATATAAATATAAGTGTATGAAGATTCAAGTTGCATGCTCTCGGTAATATAAGCCTTTTCGGTTAAATCGTACTCAGTCTTAACTGTCAAATAAATAAATAACTTAAACCAGTACAAACCGATTTGATATAATATACAATATACAATTCTCGGTAGCATATTAATTTTAATTTATAGTCACGGACATAAAAGTAATACAACAAATATCATACCTCTCACATCTAGTATGAATTGCGAATTACAAACAATATGATTACTATATAAATGTTACATTGCTTTTATCAATTTATAAGTTGTTCCCTCCTGATAGGGGGGAGAATTCTGTTGTACACAAAAATAGCTTAAGAATTTCTAAGAGAATATTGAAAATTAAAAATATCTAAATCAGGAATTATTATCACCCACTTTAACTAAGTTTACGAAAGAATTCTATTTAGGAATATCACAAAAAAGTTATTTAAATAATTCTAAAAATGCGAAAAAGTATGTAAAAGCTAAATTAATCTGATACCTGACTGTAAAATGGCAATAAACAAATTTATTCCTTTCAAGATCTATTATTTTTGAACGGACTATATTTGTCAATTGAAGTTATTAAAATACTTAACAACTGACATTTATTGTAGCGCAGTATTTTTAAGGAAGCGCACTAATTTAATAAATAACGTAATAATTTAAAATTCATCATAACTTTAATTATTTATTTTTGATTGAAAGTTCTTTAGATAAGTTTGGACAATGACGTCACATCACACAACAACAAATTTGTCATTCAAAGTTTAAGTAAAAATTCTCTCAGCCAGAAAGTTTAAACATTTAGAAGATAAAACGAGCCTAATACCAAAGTGACATAAATAAAAATTTATTTGGACCTAAATTGTCTTAAATTTCAATATTTTAATTAAAAAATTTACTAATTAATATATTTATTTAATACGGATATTAATTATAAATTTGCCAGTTTTGACACATTTTCATATTTTTGGGAATTAACCGAGCGTAATATTATATTCTACCGTATTCACTTATTACTTGTTACATATATATATATATATATATATATATATATATATATATATATATATATATATATATAAATATATACATAACATTAGAGATATTGCATTACTAAGTATATTCAATACATGTATTATTTGTAAAAAATTTAATTTTTGGTATATTATTTTATAATAATTATATTTCTTTTCAAGTTATGTACTCAATATAATTATAATGACCCCACACATTTTGCATTTTGAAGTCCAAAGTATGTGTATTATTGTGTTCTCAATAAATTAGATTTCCAATCTATATTCTCGAAGAAATTCATGAATAAAATTATTTGAAAACTGTAAATACAAAGAATTTATAATTTTCTAAGTATAGCTTAAGACTCGCTATGGGTTATTTTCTATATTTTATATATGGGTTATTCTATATATGATTTGGTTTATTTTCTATCGGAAAGAACAGTTCAAAAAAATTAATAAGTATAATAATAAAAATTGTGCGTGTCAGCTCCAACGCGCGACTGGAGTTTACGCCTTAAGTCTTGGAATGTATAAAATAGCTAACACTGTGTATAGATATAAATATCATTATCATGAACTATAAATGGAAAATTTTTAATAATACAATTTTTATAATATAGTAATTTTCAAGTAAAACACAAATGAAGGAAAACAAATTTAAACAACAAAATTAAAAATATTGAGTAACGTCAGACTAAGAAGTTAAAATTAAGAGACTTTTTAATTTTGTGCGATAGAAGACACCAAATATTAACACATAGTGACATTTAATGATAACATCTTGATATAAGCGAACGATAGTAAACTATGTGTGTCACACTCGGTTATTACGATTACACAATAAGAAAATGCCAAATAAACATATTGATATCTCACTCTAAAGTATGCAAAAATGTTGCTCAGAGAGACCACCTAACGGTTACACTTTTTTAACGCTATGAAATTCGTACGCTCTAAACATATGATTTTACCCATCATAAACCTTCATATCGGGCACTACATATGAAAATCGTTTCTTAAGGAGTAAACTCCAATAATTTTATTCTTTAATTGATGTTGATGTCAATAAGTGATTATCATTGTGCAGTAATAGAGGAAGTTTATTTTGATTTTTTCATAGTATCCATAAACTTAACAAACTTTTTTTTAATGTCAGATAGTCTAATAGAACTTTTTTTAATATCGCATAAGCGTATGTATTTTCTGGTCAGCAAAACATTGATTTTTCCGCTGAGAAAAATTTCTTAAAATTGTCAGGTTAATAATAATGGCTTTGCGTCACACCAGTTAAAATTAAATTAGCCCTTTTTTTCATAACCGTTTCTACTATCCCTACTATCTACTATCCCTAGCTATAACAAAACCAATTTACTAAACTAAAATATATCGATTGTATACGAAATTGACAAGCAAAGCCCTTTGCTTTTTTCGACTACAATAAAGCTCAAATGTTGCCGTTCTATTTGCTCCCTCCACAATTTGCTCTCAAGAATTTAACATTGTGAAAAGTTGCCTTAATTCCAAGAATATATAATATTTAGATCCTTCAATTTTTGTAATTCTTTATATATTTTAATTACAACTAGACTACTTTTGAATTAGCTTAGGACAAACAAAAATATTTAATTTGCAATAATTTATGTATATATCACTTCTGAACTATTTAGGTTTATAAATCATCTCCGTACACAAAGATAAAGTGAGAAGCATAAATAAAAATGTTAATTTAAATTCAAACAAATACAACACCGACGCAGGAAAAGTGTTTTTATTAAGATTATTTCGTATTTTTCATAGTCAGCGTTTTAATTTCTTCATCATAGGCTACTTTTAATATTAAAAAATATGTGGCTTTTTATTTCTCTTGTTGTTTAACTATGGTAAATAAGTTTTAATTTGTTTTAAATTATACTTCGGCGTTATTTTAAAAATATGTTGTCATTTCATCCAGAATTAGCTCTTGAGATATGTGCGGGTTATTATTATACTAAATTTCAAGTTAATATGTCAAGTGGTATTTGAGGATATACGATATATTTTCTGAGTAACTTTTTTCTTTTTGGAATTATATTCCTTTCTAAATTTATTTTTAAAAAAAATAACATATTTACCTTATAGTTTAATATGATGATTTATTTACACATGGGTTTATTAAAATCCAAAAGTATTATTTTAAGAAATTATTTTCTAAAGTGGTACAAGAGGTAAGGAACAAGCTGCGCTACCAGCATCCCACATTTTTAAATATTCTTTTAAACTATGAAGTTCATATCTAAAATGATATATTTTTAATTTTCAATACATTTTTCATGAAAATTATTTAATAACACAACATCAGCTGGGTAAAGTCTTTACTTATTTAATATTGCTTAATGCATAATCTATGAATAAAAATGACGTACACCGATCTTTCATTAGATAAACATAAAAAATATTCTGGCTAATGATATGATATTTTTTTGTAATATTGTATAACTGTGTAAAACCAGTAAATATATTCGTCTCTAACTATCCTTGTCAAACGTTCGTAGTACAGGTAGGCAAGAGGGATGGTAAGCTTCTCACACTGTACTTAATTCCACGCTCACAACATTAACAACACATAAATACCGAAATATTGTATCCCCAAATTTTTTTTCTTTGATCCTCCTCCGAGAGCAATAATTGAAAGTGCCTATTATGCCTTTGGTTCAATTATCGAACGGTGTTTGAGGTTTAACCCTCTACTCGTCCTTTAATGACAAAAGCTTGCGGAGCGAATCGTTAAATTGGTGGCAGGGTGTAGATTGTTATTTATCGAGGATGGTTTTTGGCAGAAGTATCAGATCGTCAATCGCTTGCTTCACTTTTCAATCGTTTGTTTAGAAAAAGTGAAAACAAACAATCTCTTGTTTTCACTTATATATGTATATACTACAAAAAATACGTACCTTTGAATTAAAATGTAAAATTCATACTATCTCTAAAAAAATTTCAAAATATTTTCTTCATAAATTTAAATTGCATATTTAAAAAGATATTCCGAAAACTATGAGAAAGTACGACATGCACCCTAGCATACAGCTACAAAACAGCTTTTGTAAAATATGACTAGAATATTACAGAGAAACTATAGTGACTATTCTAGATCTTCTTTGTACCAAATACATAATTGGAAATCAAACTTTGATGGGACATTATCATGAAATATTGAAAAATATAATTTAAAAGATAATGAACACTTTGCTCTGAATTTACAGCGCGAGTTTCAAAAATACAATCGCCTTTTTTAGATATATATAAATCAATTATGTATGAAGCATTCGTTTTGACATAAGATATGTTATGCCATCGCTACCTGTATTTTAAAATGTATTTCTTTCTCCGTAGTCTCCGATATCAATTACAACGTCTACTTTATTAATGGTTTCACTGCTGAACTACAAAATTTACTTTCATTTAGAGAATAAAATATATATTCTCATTTTAAGCTGAAGATTAAAAGTTTATCAAATTTATGTTTAAAATGTTTTTTATGATCATATTTTTAGAGTATATTACTATTTCATTTTATAAATCACTTTCCTAAAAAACAGTTGAAGGAGTTTATGTCAACTACTTCAACTCTGCAATTAATTACATACTTTTTTTCGAGGATAGCTTTTTTCAAGAAAAGAAATATTAAGGACATCATTAAATAGAATAGAAGAAATTTTAAATAAATTGTTATATTTATTAGTAGCTAAAGGCAAAATAACATTGAATTACATATCCTGTTTTAATGATACACTATCTATCAATGATTGCACAAACCTATAAGAAGAATCTTTACCACCTCCTTTTCAAATAAATGTAAACGTTAGGATCCATACCATCAAAAAAAATTTCCATTCATCCTTAAATATACCGATCATGAGGTCGTTATGAACACGCAGACGACCGTAAAGTTTTAAATGTAATTTAAATCCCATCTCTCAATTTATGGTATAATTTCTAACTTACACCTATTGAAACATAACGCTCCTACCCCTTGTTACGGCGAATGTACAGAATTATAGCAAGATCTCAAACTTGCTCCCTAGCTTACGGTCTGTTGCGGGCTAAACTGTGTTTTATTTGCTTTTTAAAAAGGTGAAATCTTCGTGAACTTATATATTACTTGTTGTATTTATAGCATACCTACGAAAAATTAACACTTCTAAATACGGAGGTTTTATATAATAAGCCTGAAGCTATTTACTCAAAGTGTTTTCATTATGTGCCTAAACATGAAACAACTTAAGTAATACTTTCAAGATATGTACTAACTTCATGAAAATTATCATACTCAAAGCGGTAAATACAGACTGCAGGTTCGTGTGGATTAAATATGTAGGAGCAACGTTAAGGTCACCGTTGCTTTCTCAAAATGAACTGAGTGATTTTATATGAAATATAGACTTATCGAAATAGGCGTTGGAAATATTAAGGTTAGAATTATATTATAATAAATGTTTGCAAACAGAAGTCAGGATTACAGGACCTACAATACGAGAAAAGATATTTTTGTAAAAACATATATATTGTAACAATATCCCGAAAGTTGGTTCTATACCTAGTTTTATCTAAATATCTCTTTCACTCTTAGACTCTTTATTGATAGCTCCAAAAAAGTATAGAATGTGTTTTTTGTTATTATGAAAATCAATACGCAATCATACAAAACGTCCTTTCCACCAAATTCTAATAAGCATATAAAAATATTAAATTAGTTCTTTTTATTTGGTCAGCAAATGTATACATATCCTTATTGTATTTGTCTTGTGAAAAATCACTGGGAATATAAATGTTTACCTTTCAGAGAATCCTTTGCTGTGGGCAGGGGTAGAGCAGTGAATGAATCATTGTTGAAAATGACCAAAAAACGATATCTCTATCACTTCACGTCAAGCTAGGCATGATAAAAGAGTTAGTCAGAGCACGATGGAACATTTAAACCGTATAATCTATACAAGTTTAACAAGATTTTAGTGATCAGACCAATTTTGTTATTCAGGTGAATACTAGGGTGAAATTGATTAGAACCCCTTTTACGATATTGTTCGAAAAGTTGGAATTATTAAAAAAAAATTACTTGAAAGTGACTTGAAATGTAAATGAAACAGGCAAAATTGTATTAAAAGAAATACGTACTAAGACGTAAAATTAATCAAATACAGTGTAAATGCCGGAGTGACTGTTTGATGCAGTATGTTAATAATGCTCCGCCATTAAATGTAATGGTGGAAGATTAGAATTTTATATAAAGTATTTACTTAATTTCCTTGAACAACTCCTACTTCTGCAAAAACACTCTGTATTGAGATATATTCTACTTGACATAAGTATCACAAGTTATGGTGTTACTATGACAAGCCAAATTACACCAACATGATGACCCCTCCAAAGAACAGGTTGTATAAGTGCTCGCATCGCATAAGTTTACTCAACCCACTTACGCTATTGAGCGTATGTTGTCGAGGAATACTTTACGATGCGATACGCATCAATGTAACTCGAAGAGAATACTTAAAGCCCATTATTCAAACTTCTTACGAATTGTCTATGCCGGAGATGTTGGGTGTCTTGTTACTGTAATTATAACAGTGATAAGGTATTTCGCATGAAGAGGGAATCCAAAATTTCGTTACTAATATATATATTTATATATATATATATATATATATATATATATATATATATATATATATATATATTCAGAATCATTGATTTATGAATTGAAACTAGTGTAGCGAAAATAACATAATTTATAAAAATTAATAGATCTCATTTTGAAGAAATTAACAGCCATACTTATTCTCTTACATAAATTAAAGTTATAACAAATAACCGTTCGTCTACTTGTTATCTACGAAATGCAGCACAAAGAAAAACGGGTTTCATCTTTTCTTTGTTGGTTGGTTGAAGTTTCAACAATGACACCTCTCTTGTGTCACAGCTAAATTAATGGTTATGCATTAAAACCACTACAGTTTAAAGATGTAAACTATTTTTTCAGCTCTAAAATTGGCAGCGTTGTCAATGACCTGAAAGGACCATGGCAGCTGCATTCTGTTATATTTGACATACAGCAGTATTATTGTACAATCGGGTAGACGCAAAGAATTTTGATCAGATGAGTATATTCATTACCAAATTTGATTTTAACGCCGATATAAATTGAATGTATATGTGTATTTTATAAGATATGAAGCTTCAAATGATTTCAACAAATCCAATTTAAAATTATTACTAATCGATTTTAGAAAACAAATTGTTTTCAAGACGCGATATTTAAGTTTATGAACATCTAAACTAAAATATCTTAACTTACGCAAGAAATAAGATTTCAATAACAAGTATCATTCAAACGAATGAAATAATTAAAATAGAACAATTCCTGAAAAGTAAAGGAAATTATATATTCACGTTTTCTGCCAAACTTTTTACACAATTTTGATACAAGTTTCATTTTTATCGAAGTGCATAAAAACGAATATGAGGAGAGTTCATGTTTCTAAAATTATAAAACTAAAAATAAATTTTATTTAATGTTGTGTAATGCATAATCTATGCACAAAAATGACGTACACCGATCTTTCATTAGAAAAACAAAAAATATTCTGGCTAATGAAATGATATTTTTTGTAATATTGTATAATTGTATAAAACCGGTAAATATCCTCGCTTCTAATTATCCTTGTCAAGCGTTCGTAGTACAGGCAGGCAAGAGGGATTGTAAGCTTCTCTCACTGTACGTAGTTCCGCGCTCACAATAAAAACAACACTTAAATACCTAGATATTGCATCTCCAAATTTTTTCCTATTCCATCCTCTTCAGAGAACAATAATTGAAAGCCTAGTATGTCTTTGGTCCAATTATTGAACAGTGTTTGCGGTTTAAACCTCTACTCGTCCTTCAATGACAAAAGCTTGCGGAGCGAATCCTTAAATTGGTGGCAGGGTGTGGATTGTAATTAATCGAGGATGGTTTTGGCAGAAGTATCAGAGCGCCAATCACCTGCTTCAAGTTTTAATCGTTTGTTTTCACTTATATATAATATATACACATATACTTATGTACTAACAAAAAATACATATATACTGCAAAAAATACCCTTTGAATTTAAATTTTGTCTTGTTTGGTTAAAAATGTCATTGATTTTATATATTATTATTTGATACTAGCCCAACCATCCTTGTATCGAGAATGTGAGAGAGAATTGTCTTCATTATTCTGTATTATTTAATAATTAAAAAATTATACAACAGAATTTCTATATAAATTAAATGTAGGCATTTTCCAGATACTCTTAATTTTGAATTGCCTCAGATGATTACACACTGATTCTATTGAACATATATATCTTCATTGTACGTTATTTTTAGAATTGTACGATATTGTTTTTCTCCTACTAGGGCTAGAAATAAAACTACAACATAGATTTCTTGATATTCGAAGACAATTCCCACAGAACTACTTAAATATTTTCATTATGTCCGTTATGCCGCTGGAATTTTAATATGAAGAAATTGTTTTGAGAGTGAATTAAAGTAACTTCAAGAAATTCAATTTCAAATGTACAATTTGTAAATAGCTGACTTTCTTTTTTATTTTGTATTTTAAATTTCTATCTAAATATTATTACAAATTTATTATTACTATAATAGCGTAATAATTGTAAAAGTATTTTTTATAGACTTTCGTACGTCAATAGGAAAAACAATCCCCTGATTAACTAAGGATTCCTTACCAGATCACTCACATCTCTGCCCAAACGTCATTCACAGACATTTTACTTGGATGCGAATTGAAATTTGGCATAATTGTAATTAAAGACAATAACCCGCAATTATCTCAGTAGATAAAATTTCAAAATATTTGTAAATTTTATAGGGACATACTAAATATTAGATTTTTTTTATTTTCGTATGTAATCTTTTGAAAAGGCAATTATAAGGATGTCAAAGATATATTTTTCATAATTTTGGTTTTATGTTTTCCGAGATGTGCTACAAAATTTAAAAAAATATTTCTCCCTTCTTTTTACTATAATCTAAAATTAGGAAAAAATATAAGAATTTCAGAATGTTTATAGAAAAACTAGAGGGATTAGATTAATTTACGTAATGTATTTAAATTTTTCCTTATTCATAACCTATTTTATTAGAAACCGTGAGATACATAAACTTGAAATTTGGCTTAGTGATATTATTGGCTCAATTATTGACCAATATATTTTGAAAGTGCTAACTTTTTTAAAGTATTTATATATATTTTGAAAAGGACATAAAAAGGGACGTAATTAAAAAAAATATTTTAATTTTAGGTGCCAGGTTAATATCTCAAATAAATATTTTTTTTAAATTTTAGATAACCTGGCATCTAAAATTTATATTGATTCTAAAAGATTTTAAATATATTTTCTTCATAAATTTAAATTGCATGTTTAAAAAGATATTTTTAAAAATACGAGAAAATATGACATGCACCCTAGCCCCTCATTTTTTAAAGTACTGACCTAAAAATCACGAAGAAAACAGCTTCTGTAAAATCTGACTGGAATATTACAGGGTAACTATAGCGATTACCCTAGATCTTATAATTTTGAAATATGCATCATGTATACAACTGTGAAAGATATGGTAGGTAAAATATTCAAGTTTTGAAAGATTAATATTTGTAAATAGTTTAATAGAAATACTACGTCTCCTTTAATAATTATAAAACTGATCACGTACTTGACAGGTTTTTTGAAATTATGACCATTAGAGAACTTTGTAAAACTGAATACATAATTAGAAATAAAACTTTAATTAAACACTATCATGAAATATTGAAAAAACATCATTTAAAGAAATAATGAACGCTTCGCTCTGAATTACAGCGTAAGTTTCAAAAATACAATCGCCTTTCTTAGAATCAAGTCTAAGTTACGTCTATATAAATTAAATATGGATGAAGTATTCGTTTTACGAAAAAATAGGTTATACCATCGCTACCTGTATTTTAAAATGTATTTCTTTCTCCGTATCCTTCGGTATCAATTACAACGTCTACTTCATTAATCTTTTCACTGCTGAACTAAAAAAAGTTACTTTCACTTAGAGAATAAAATATATATTCTCATTTTACGCTGAAGATTAAAATGTGTAACAAGTTTATGTTTAAAATATTTTTCATGATCGTATTTTTAGAGTATACTACTATTTCATTTTGTAAATCACTTTCTAAAAAAACAGTTGAACGAGTTTTTGTCAACTACTTTAACTCTACAATTAATTAAATATTTTTTTTATAAAGGATAACTTTTTTCAAGAATATAAATATTAAGAATATCATTAAATAGAAGAGAAGAAATTTTAAATAAATTGTAACATTTGTTAGTAGCTAAAGGCTAAACAACGTTGAATTAACTATCCAGTTTTTATTAAACACTATCTATCAATGACTGCACAAACCTATAAGAAGAAACTTTACCACCTCCTTTGCAAATAAATGTTAACGTTAGGATTCATAACATCAAAAACAAATTCCATTACTCCTTAAACATTGATCATGAGGTCGTACGTGTACGGAGATGACCGTAAAATTTTAAGTGTCATTTTATTGCTGCCTCTCATTTTATCGCATAATTTCTAATTTACACTTATTGAAACATAACGCTCTTATTCCTTGTTCCGTGGACTCAAAGTGCAGAACAGAATTATAGCAAAGTATCAAACTTGCTCCCTAGTTTAACGAGGTGAAATTTTCGTTAAGTTACGTGTTTCTAATTATATTTATATCAAATCTATGTATATTCCTGCCTGAATAATAAAATAATATGCCTGAAGTCATTTACTCAATGCGTTTTCACCACGTTTCGAAACCTGAAACAACTTCGGTAATACTTTTAAAACATGCGTTAAATTCACGAAAAAAATATATTTTATGATGTTGTATATTATAATGAAATTATATATTATGATACCCTAATTATAGGACGATAATTCTGCCGAATGTTATCCTAATATGAAGAAATAAATATTTCTGTGAGTACGAGTAGTACTTATACTTCGAGCGTTCCATACATCGTTGGGAACATTTGAAAGTTTAAAAATTTACACTGTGTTTCTGTCAAACTTTTTATAAATGTTAATCATTATTTTCATATTTTTAATGTCTTATATGATACAATTATTGCAAGCATATTTTTCAACGAAAGCAAAAATTTTTATCCATGCAGCCTCAGCGGAATTTTGCATATAAGAATACACACAATTTACGAATAAAGTCATAATTATACCAAGGTGGCTCTAATTATAATTTTATTGAAGTAAGCTTAAATGTCCTTTGAATACTTAATATTTAAACATGTTCACGCGTTAAAACGCGCTTAACGCGCATTCATTTCGTGCACCTGTTCATTATGTGGCTGTTCACGTGAATTTAATAAACGTTACAGTCCTCATGCTATGCAATAGCTAGAATATCCAGTTTTTGGCAAGATTGAAGGACGCACGATGTGCACGCACAAACACGTAGTTATCAAAATGTTGACCATATTTTATTTTATTGATCCCGAAAAACATCACATCAACGTTACATCATATTGATTTAAATCGATTTATTTGTCAGAGACTTTATGAAAATTTATATTATTTATTTATAATTACAAATAGAAAAACAAAATAAGTCGCACGTTCTCATAAGATTTTCAAATAACGTATTGAGTGTTTGCGCTTCTGAAAGAAAAGAGAGTGCTCAGGTTTAGACTTCGATAACCCCATGATCTGTTAGGAATCTAAAAATAAATTATATGATTGATACTTTTGCATAGTAAACGTCCAAGCCTTTAATCAGCATAAAACGTATAAATATTCTTAGAGTACTCAAAGTATCTTATATTATACAACGAAGGGCTTCCTCAGCCTATTTAGGCCTCAGAGCAAGAAAGTTTGTTCGTCAGAAGAAATACTCTTATCGTACTCACAGTGTTAAATACAGACTGCAGATACAAGTGGATTAAACATGTAGGAGGAATGTTAGTGCCACTGTTGCTTTCTCAAAATTAACTGAATGGTTTGATATGAAATACAGATTTATCAACATAGGCGTCGGAAATATTAATATTAGAATTAAATTAAACGAAAGGATTGCAAAGAGAAGTTAGGATTACAGGACTTACAATAAGAGAAAATATATTTTGGTAAAGACCTGTTTTGTAACATTATCCCGAAAGTTACTCCTATGCCTAGGTTTATCCAATTATGAACACATTGATTAGCGACTCTTAGTTGATAGCTCCAAAAAAAGCTTGAAATGTGTTTTATATTATAATGGAAATCAATACGCTATCATACCAATTGCCCATTCTACCAAATTCTAAGAAAAACATGAAAATATTAAATTAGTTCTTCGTATTTGGTCAGCAAATTTACACAAATTTACACGTCCTTGACATATTTGTCTCGTGAAAAATAGAAATGTTTGCCTTTCAGAGTAGTGAATGAACCATTGTTGCGAATGAACAAAAAATTAAGTTTAACAAGATTTATATTAAGTGAAGAGACAAAAGATAAATATCCGATTGGCCTTACATCGCCACAATATGGAAATAAATATTTCCAGTACAGTTGATTTGCATAATATAAATTTTGAGCTAAATTATTTTCTTCATGACCAATTTTGTTATTCAGCTGAATACTGGGGTGAAATTAATTAGAATCCATTTTACGATATTTTTTTAAAAATTCCGAGATTGAATTCCGAGTTGGAATTATTTAAAAAAAATTACCTGAAAGTGTAAATTCAGTGTAATTTATTAAAAATAATATATGTAAATATATACATACATATATATATAAATATATATACATCAAAAATTATGTTATACCGCCCACGGACATCATTTCTAATAACTCTTAGTTTTATTTAATGTAGTCTCTATTCATTTTCTATACACAGGCACACACACACACACACACACACACACACACACATATATATATATATATATATATATATACATATAAAGATGAACATATATGACGTATGTGATGTAAATACTACTCGAAATGTAAATGAAACAAGCAAAATCGTATTAAAAGAAATAGGTGCTAAGAAGAAAAAATTAATAAAATACAGTGCAAATGCCAGAGTAACTGTTTAATGCGGTATGATAACAATGCTTGGTGATCAAATGTAATGGTGGAAGATTAGAATTTTATATAATTTATTTACTTAACTTCCTGGAACAACTCGACTTTTGCGAAAACACTCCGTATTAAGATATTTTCTACTTCGAATGAGTATCACAAGTTATGGAGTTACTATAGCAAGAGAAATTTCCCAACGAGATGATTCCTCCAAAGAGCAGGCTGTATTAGAGCTCGCACGGTATAAACCTACCCAACTCACTTATGCTATTGAGCGTATGTTGTCGAGGAATATTTTACGATGTGACACACATCAATGTAATTCGAAGAGAATACTTAAAGCCCATTATTCAAACTTGTTACGAATTGTCTATCGCCGGAGATGTGGGATGTGTTGTTGCTGTAATTATAACATTAATAAGGGATCTCGCTATTTATTATGGAGAGCGAATCCAAAATTTCATCACTAACTCAAATATATATATATATATATATATATATATATATATATATATATATATATATACGTTTATTTACGTAATGAAACACGATGCTTCCATAAATCTATAAATAGGTGTAAAAAATAAAATATTTCTGAATAAATTAATTTTCATTAGATTTGACGAACAATTAAAACCAAAACTTCAGAATAAAAAAAGAAAGACTAAATGCAGTGAGAAAGATCACAATGAATTGCACATGCTCTCTTCATTACCATAAAATCAAGAAAATATCGAATTAAATAGAAAAAAACCTGATTCAATGAAGGTATAAACAATATTAAATATTCCACGTTTCTCGTTAATGTAAATTCCTCTCACGACTCGGAATTAGTATCTTCATCTACACAAACTACATTCGTTGGGTGCTCTTAAAGAGGGAGTTAGGGCTGGAACGAATGCGGAGCTTTCGAAAGCTTTCATACAATTCGCACTGTTCTACGCGGAATACATTTAGGTTTGCACATATGTGTTTCATTTGTGTTTATGTTACGTTCTACACGGAAGATACTTAAGTTTACGCATATATATTTTATTTTTGTTTTTGTTACCTTATATTATGTATTTTTAGAATAGCTACCTAAATCAAGAAAGTCAATACTTAAATGATTTCGTCCTGAAATGGAGAATATTTTTGTTTTATAATCTCATGTACACTTCCATTAAAAACTACTTGCCATTATATTTTTTCTAGTAAGAATAATCTCTCCTACTGGTTTTTCGTTACCATTATATATACATTTTTCTTAATATTACAAAACAAAGAATAGATGTTAGAAGAAAATACATCGCCAATATTCACCATTGGTATTGTATCCAAAAATTATTTAATTTCTTTCTTATCTATAGAATTTAATATGTTAAGGCTACAAAAATCATATGTGTATATATACATGTATGTATATACATATATATATATATATATATATATATATATATATATATATATATATATATATATATATATTTATATATATATATATATATATATATATATATATACGCATACATAATATTTTCATACAATATCGATTATTTTGTAATATACATTTTTATTTGATTTTTACGTCAATTAATTTCATCATAACCAATTTAAATTTGGTAAGGAGCACTTAAACCCTCGCATTAAAGCTATCAAAAATACAATCATATTCATGCTTATGGTCCTATTTACTTTTTTGTATCAATGGAGGAACGAACTTATTTTCGTGATGACCTAAAAGTTTATCTGCAAGTAGTAAAGAGAACAGACCGTGCCGCGCGTCTTTATCGGGAGCTTAACTTTGGGGAAAATTATTAAATTTGTTCATGTTTTTGCAACACCGTGATCTGATAAGCCATTTTTTAATCATGTTTATCGTAGTTTTTGTTTATATATTTTAATCTTGAATTCAGATGGAGAAATGTCTCTTGATATAAACAAGTAAATGAAAGATTTGCAGTTAGAGTTTTAGAGTAAACTTAAAAAAACTTAAAAAATTATAATTTTGAACTTTTCTGCAATTGACGGAATTTGATAACAGAACTTCTAAAATTTTTTTTACATCGTCAGATATAGATTCCTTCACCTACATAATATAATTTTAGTACAAATATTTCACGGGACACGCTTTCTACACAACTAACTGTTGTTAAAATAAATCCAGGTTCCTCGAGAATAGTTTTATTTTGTTATTTTGACCCTACAGGATTATTGTAAGTCATAAAGTGTTTGTCAGTTTGTTCGTTACCTAATGCACCTTGAAATAGAAATACATTTAGTTCCTTTTTGGAATCAAAATACAGGTTATTTTTTATTCAAGAAATATACATTTCCTGTCGGATGAAGCCTAGTGTCACTTAATTAAATACAAAAAATTTAGGCCTTCACTGTCTCAACAGATGACACACGATCCACACTAAACCTATTGCTCATAAGTTTAGACAGCTCAAAACCTGCACGTAAATCTTACTGCTTTAATTAAATTTTCAGCGGAAAAATCTGTTTATAATGCGATGTTAATGGCTTTTTATTATTAACAATAAAATATGGGTTGGAATATTTAATCATTTTCTTCTTGCAATGGAGGAAAATAATAATTTTACCGAAAAAATAGTCAGATTGTTTATTAAGGCGAATTGAGTAATGTGCCCTTGCGATTTTAAAATGATTTTTTTTATAAAATGTTTCTTCTAACAGGAAATTGTTCAGTACTGAGAAACATTATTGCTACAAACTCAGTTACATATCAATTTGCCATCACTAGAATGAACAATGTCCACATAGAATGAATTTTGTAGACTATACATAGACTATAATGCTGAGGGGGTGTATGTTAAAGATACAACGGCAGTCTCGTGCTGCAGATCTCTGTACATCACAAGATTGTGACCAAATTATAGATTTATTATTAATAAAGCGTCGTCGCTTGCTAGGTAGCTGCAATGTGCCCGTGCTGCATTGGATTAAGACAGTTTTTATATTTGTGTTTATGTGGCATATTTCGATGGCAAAAAAGTGGTAAACATTTACGACGTCGGACAGCTAGTTTCAAAAGTGTTTTCAGTGGTAGCAAAGACGTTTTGTTTTTTTTACTGGTTTTACTTTTTGGGTATAGTTATTTTAATTTCTGTTTTTTTTTAGTATTCCTAAAACTAAACGAAAGCACTTTATTCCTCTTAAATACAATTTGATTTAATGCATCCAATATCTTTATTCATTCCCATGAAGGGGCATCGCTACCATCAACTAAAAAAACTTGTCAAGCACGAGTGGAACTCGCATTATAAGAGTTCCATACCTACATATTTAGGCCTTAATGAAAGTTTCATGGTACATAAAATTCCTATTTTCAAAATATAAAATTTTTAGAACGAACATATATTATCTACTCTATCCTTCACAGACGCATATTTAAAAAATATTTATTTATGTGATACATAGTTCAATCGTTATATTATAACGATTTTCGGATGGTTTCTTTTACTTGTGCTGTGAGACCTTGCTTTTTTACCAAATTTCATGATTCCGGGTCAACAGAAACTACCTCACAGGTTTTAATTTATTTGGGAGTGTCAAAATATACGGCATAAATGGGTCTATTTTTAGATTCTTTCTATTGCGTTGACTTAGGAACTTAGTTTGTTTACAGCTTGAAGGGACCGTAGACACAAGTATTTCGTATTTATTTCAACTTGATACCTCCACGCAGTTCTGAGAAAATGTGTCTTGACCGACTGACAGACAGACAGACGACAATGAAATAATTCTATAAAGGTTCCTTTTTCGTTTTGAGGTACGGAACCCTAAAATATTGCCACGGCTATTGAAACAGAGCGAATCCAAATCATATCACAATTAAATAATCAGTTCTGACTCAGAAAAATATTTTAGTCGTTATTTTTTTCATAGGTTTATCTGGATTGCAAATATTCGAATGATTACAAAACAGCGCTACTCGCACTAGTTTTTTACCACTTATTGAATAGAAAGTAATACGCGAGTATTTACATGTATGTGTGTGTGCGCGTGTGTATGTGTGTTTGGAAAAGTATTGGACAAACTATTTTTGAATACCACAGTGCAAGTTACACATCTCTATTACCTAGATGAATAAATGTTCTAATGACAAAACCAAAGCATTATTCTGGCTGTCAGCAAGAGAAAACAACTTGTATGTTATAATGAAAATTTTCGGCAAACTTTTATACAATTCTTTTGAAAATTATTTTGTAATATTCAAAAATCTATGCAAGAATAAATACAGCCAGTAACACAGTTATTCACACATATTTTATTTTCAGTTAAAATGTGTTAAATGAAACCAGCGGCGGTTAATTTGGAAGGAAAAATATAAATACATAGTAGATTGTAACGCAATTGGAACAAGAAATTATGGGAGATAAAACCCTATGCCATATCGTTGGCATTAAATATACAAGAAAGACATTTTTTCTTAACCGTAAACTGTTTTGGAAAACCGTTTCAAAAATGCATGCGTTAAACTTCAGAGTAATGGATTCCTGTTCTTATAGATAGCCGACTTTGAGTTGCAATTTTTCTCTCCTTTGACTGGTGATGTTATTATTATACTTTAAAATGCAATATATTAGTTCCTGCTACCGATATCAAACCGAGAGTGATAGATTTAAGTGGAGCTATTACTTAAATTTATCTTGCGGTAGATTATATTAAGAGCTAGGACTTCCCCTGGTTCTTGGCCACTTCAGCTATGGTCCTCTTTCACGATGCGTTTGATCTATCTCTTTTCGTCTTCCTAAGGTTTATAGAAGAGGGCTTATTGCTCTATCGCTTACTATCTCTTCCGGAAACCGTCCGAATTATTAAAAGTCACTGACTAAACTATCAACGTATCTACTGTTCATGAAGAGCAATTTAAAATTTAAAATGGAAATTTGTTCATTACATGTAATTATCCAATATTAATATAAAGGACAAAGTACATCACAAAATCTGAATTTTCAATTATAATATGTTGATATAATTGAGTGATCAATTAAAACTTAAGATAAATGGTATCAAAATATTTCTATAGGCTTATATTTCAAGTACCCAATTTTCTACTTAATGAGATGATAATCGACTTTTTGCTTCTTTTCTTACAATTCACTAACCTCATCTTACTAAAATTAATTCACAATATTGAATGAGTCTCACTAACGGAAATATTTAATATTTTTATTGCGTAAATACGCACGAACACACACACACACACGCGAATATGTGTGTCCACGCGTACTCACACACCCAAGTGCCTGTACGCGCACATGCAAACGAGTGAGCACGGGTCAAAGTTTCCGCCCACTCAATGAGAAAAATATGCACACACGTGCTAAAGTACGCATGCATGCCCACACACAAACATAAAACATAACAATTTATGGTTTCTACAGACTAACATAGTGAGAGATTGAGAGATGAATACGTACCGCAAAAGTTTTCAATCTGTCCCAAATTTGACAATTTACTATATAATTGAATATAAAATGAAATAAATATACGGGTAGAAACATGAAATAAAAATAGTTTTTATATTTCGCACATAGTGAAAATATCACCGTAACTATTTTTATAATTATTTAATTCATCGTTAGAAATACAATGATCCAGATAAATTTATCACAAATGTGAAAATGTGGTATATTTATACAGGTAAATTACCTACTTATTGAGAGAAAATGAAAAAGAATGTTTTCAAAACTACGTCCCAAACTAGAGCATACTAAGAGGCTAATTGCTTTTCATTTATACGGCGGAGCTTTGGCGGCTCCCTTTCAAACTGCTCTCTTTTTAATTAATAATGCAGTGAGTTGAATACTGAAATATTTTGATATCAGCTTTGAAGCTTGGTGCGCCAGTCGTGTGTCATCGTTGCAACTGTGTCTGACATTAATGATGTTCTGCATGTAAACTTTTAACAAGGGAAATATTCAGGCGCACTGTAAGTAAAGAGAAAAAGTTTGCAGCACGGAAATAAACAGCTTTCTCTATTGAGTATCCCTTTTGTTATTTCTAACTTTATTAACTTTTTTAATTTTTTAAGGACGTAATGAATGTGTGTTTATAAAGATTTATAAATAAATGTCCATATTTTATGGCCTATATTTTATTTTACATTAATTAAATTTGTGGTACACAACATAGAAAATGTGTAAATTAAAAAACTTTTTAATTGTCATGATACTTATTTCATATTTTTTTCCGCCCGGTTTTCGTGTGAAAAAAATCTATTACGATTACATATTTCCATAACTACCCCTAGGATATGATTACACTTTAATGATGATGCATTTGTTACTAAGCTTAGGTATGTTATAAAAATTAAATTCATACTACCGTCTAGTGAAACATTTTAAGACTTCTTTGAAATTTGCTGAAATTGTGATAATTGCTTATGAAAGAAATGGATGTCATATCTAATTAGTTAACTTAATTTTTTTATACACTTTTAACAACTATGTAGATATTTGAAGAGAATCCATAGATCCAAAAAATTGTGTACATACAAATAAGGATTATATAAAAAGAATATCATTACATTTAGTTAATTATCTGGACTTAATATGCGGAAATTTATATATTTGTAAACCTTTGATTCATGAATGTTTTTTCTCTCGATGTATTTCTATTCTACCATTTACGACCTGACTGACATTTTTGAATAATTAGTTTTGTTCACACATGGTTCCATCCTCGATACTTGAATATATTTCCAACCTGCATATATTGCTGTCAAATTACCTGCTTTACCAAGAGCATATGCAGCCGTTGAATTTTTGAATACATTGGTATAATGGTAAAGTATTAAAAAGTATGATAAAAATCCGTCCTTATCTATGAGTTAATTCTTGATTTAATGAATATTTAATAATCTTTCCGTAGGCTGAAGAACTTGAATCTTCATACACTTACCTCTCTAACGTACTATATATATATATATATATATATATATATATATATATATATATATATATATATATATATATATATATATATATATATATATATATATGTATATATATATATATATATATATATATATGTATATATGTATATTAAAAATGAATATGAATTAAACTAGTGCAAACCGATTTGATATAAAATACTATGTACAATTCTAGGCTGCATATTAATTTAAAATTTTAGTTACGGATATCAAATTAATCCACAACAAATATCATACCTCCTACAGTTGCTATGAATTGAAAATTACAAACAGTATGACTAAAATGTTATATTGATAGTACCAATTTATAGTTTGTTCCCTCCTGATAGTGGGAGAGTATCCTATTGCACACCAAAATAGCTTAAGAATTTCCAGGAGAATGTTAAAAATTAAAATAACTGAATAAGGAATTATTATCACCCACTTTAACTAAGGTAACGAAAGAATTCTATTTAGGAATATCACAAAAATTTAAATTAACTCATTTAAATAATTCTAAAGATGCAAAAAGATTTGTAAAAGCCAAATTAATCTGATACCTGACTATAAAATAGCAACAAACAAATTTATCCATCTGAAAAGCTGTTATTTTTGAAAGTGCTATATTTATCAATTAAATTTGTTAAAAGACTCAATACCTGAGCCGAATTGTAGCATTAAAATATTTATATAATTTAAAAGACTCAATACCTGAGCTGAATTGTAATTTTCACAAAGTGCTATTTATGAAGCATGTTAAGTTAATATGTAATGTTAAATTCATCATAACATTAATCACTTCATTTTTATTGAAGGTTCGTTAGTCTGTAGAAAACTTTATTGATCGTTTGTAAATCTGGAAAATGATGTCACGTCCAGTAGTATGGTTATTTCAACAAACTATTTCATACAAAGTTTACATTAAACGAGTTACGAGGTGGTAGAATAAAAAGATGGGAAAAATTCCCTCATCCAAAAGTTTTGAAAATCTTCTTCATCAAGTCATTTTTTTTGGTTTCTAAGCTAAACCTAACCTAATATCAAAAATACATAAATTTAAATTGATATAAACTCTCACTGTGTTAAAACTTTACAATTTCCATTAAAAAACTTCACCAATTGATATATTTACAACAGATATTAAATTTAAATCTTCCAGTTTTGATACATTGTCATATTTATGAGAAATAACCAAGCATAATTTTATATTCCACTGTATTCTCTTATTACTTGTTTACATGTAGATATGTAGATAGCATTGCAGATATTACATTACTAACTATATTCAATGCATATAGCATATGTAAGAAAATATTACATTTTTGCCCTATTGTTATATAATAAATATATCAGTATTTGTAATAGTTATATTACTTTTCAATTTATGTATTCATTGCCATTATGATGCCCACAAATATTTTGCATTTTGAAGTACGAGTATTATTCCCTGATAGTCCTTTCGTACTCTCAATAAATTAGCTTTCCTACCTATGTTCTCTTAGAAATTCATGTAAAAAATGTGTTATTATAAAACTGTAATTACATTCTTTGTAATTTTCTAAGTATGGCTTGGGACTCGCTTTACGTAATTAATTGGTTTTGTTTATATCAAAAATAATATTGACGAAAAATCAATAAGTATAATAATAATTACAAAAAGTTATTATCATTATTCAATATCAGATGCCGTTTATATTTATATTTATATTTACTCATAAACTTGTATGATACAGACATAACTTTTAAAAAATGTTCTTTATGTCAGATAGTCTAGTAGAGCATTTTTTTATTATCAAGTCAGTCTTTCTGGTCAGCACAAAATACATTTTTTCGCTTAGAAAAATTTCTAGAAATTATCAGAGGAATAGAAAAAATATTAGTTTCAATTTGAACAAATACCACACCGACACAAGAAAAGTATTTTTATCAAGATAATTTTGTATTTTTCATAGTTGACTTTTTAATTCCTCAATCATAGGCAAGTACACCTTTACTTATTGAAGAACACCTTTGTAGTGTAAGAACACCTTTACTTATTTTCAGTGCTAAAAAATGTACGACTTTTTTATTTTTCTTGTTGTTAAACTAGATTAAATAAATTTTATTTTCTCTTAGTTTTTACTTCGACATTATTCTAATAATCAATTTTAATTTCTGCCTGTTCATATTATACAAATTATTTTAAATGTTACGTTTTTTTTCAAAATTATATATTTTAAAATATTATATTACTATTGTGTGTTCTATAAAATACGTTATGAAAGATTTTGTTTGACACTTATTAATGTTTTTTTAGTCTGCTCTCTTTAATTGTTATATCTATTGTACTTGAAGATATTTGAAAAATATACAAGTTTTAGAGAAAAAATAATAGTGAAAAGAAGCTAATGTACCAAGGATACAAAATTAAGAAAAAGGAATTAGATTTGCAAATAACTAAACAGTTTAATTTTGTAAGAAATTAAATAAAAGAGACAAGTTAAACAAAGCGTGTAAGAAAATTAATGAGCAATAAAATATTAATGTTACTATAACACCAAACGTCTTGTACCTAGTTTCAATAACATTTATTTTCAATTTTCGTTTGTGGTTTCATATCTAGATTTAAATTACATTTTTAATAGCAACGCGATACATTCTTACGAAAACAGTAATTAAAAATCGGGACATTCAGGGGTGAAAAACTTAGATAAAAGCACAAACTTTGTAGTTTTCTTACCTACTTTACGAGTATAATTTAAAATTTTCGAAAAATATATTTTTTACGCAAGCTTATGACTGCCATACATTTTTAGAATCTACAGATCACTCAGCCCAAAAATAAAATGTCAGAAGTACATAGACAAATAAATACAAACTGAGTAAGTTTGAAAATTTGAGTGTCATAAAATGAATACATACATATAAATGATCTTTTTCATTATAACTGTTCCTAGATAATGAAAAAATATTATAAATACTACAAAAATAGGTGATTCCGTATATTGCTCGTAATTAAAATACGTGAACTTATTTTTTGTGTTCTATTTAATAAAATTTTGGTCCGTCCTACTGTACAGAAGTGGAAGAAATTATTAAAAATTAACGAATCATTATTTGCATTATGATTATATGAAATAGATAATATAACTTTTAATGGCTACAATTGAATCGTTTATCTCAATTACATATTGTTTTTCCAATATTATAGTTCTGTTTTTGAATAGTTTTTATCTTTGTTAAAACAATTTTAATAATTTTAAATAATGATATTTTTATAAAAAACCAATGAAAATTTGGAAAAAATGCAGTTTAGAACCAGGAATATTTCAAATTTTTTTTTGATTCCGTACGACAGAATATCCATTAACAAACAATATATTTAAAAAAATATGTTGAAATTTGTATATAACATGCTTATTTTTCACTATATTTACAATGAACTTATCGTCAGATATCACACACTTGATATAAGCTTTCGAAACACACTTGATATAACTTTTCGAAAGTATAAGTAAAAGACCAGAAGCCCAGCCCTGACCTGGGCTGGGCTGAATTTAAATAATCAACAATAAATATTATCAATATTAAAATTTTTATTATTAATAAAATAAACAGATATATAATAAACTGACAAAAATGAAAAAAGATTATATGACTTTAAAATATATTTAAAATTTAGGTAAGTACAAAGTGAAATGAATGCCCTAAAATATACAAAAAAAATATATGCCATAATACAAATAGACTTTACTGTTTCCTGAACCACCATATAAAGAAAATGTAGTTTTTTAAATTGACAGGTTAAAAAAAATATTCAATTTTGGTAATTCATTTTTATTAAAAACACTTAATAATTCATAACAAATTATGTTTTTAATTGTGTAATAAGTGGTTAGAGATAAAATAATAAGTGAATTATTTTGTGCATTTCTGGTTGCGAAAATGTTTCTTCAAGTCTTTTCAAATATTCTCGTCTTTTTTCCTCTCTCTCTCTCTCTCTTTCTCTCTCTGCCGTTTTACCTCTTACCATATACTTACAAATCGAGTTTAAATCGCCGAAGAAATTCCTTTTTTGAACTAATACTGTGTTATAACCAATATTTTTTTTAATTATTGCAAGTAGCATCATTTTATTTCAATGTTCGCGAAAAGTTTTAAAAAGTGTTATTTTTTAAGTTTTTAATTAACTATGTCCTTTATGTTTATACATGCAAAAATTACATATAAGACCAAATTTATTGAGGGAAAATATCGTCGATGTGTATTGTGCAAGGTCATGTGCGGATAGATATTTTTACTTACATCTATACCATTAAAAAAACTTTAAAATTTTATTCATTGCCCGTAAATTAAAAAAATTACAATTCACACAATTTGTTTCTATAATTTTTTTAATTTACATATATTTTATTCAACTGAAAGAGGTTGTTTTTGCTACAATAATGACTTCAAATAAAATGTAAAACACACCTGTGCTTTTAGCTTCAAAACCTGTGAAAAAAGATATAAATAAAATATCAACTCCCCTTATTTTAAAACCTTGAATATGAAACAAATTGTGTGAATATTATGAAAAACCTTGAATATTATGAAAATTCCAGGATCTGTCGAAACTTTTTTAAAGTTTATATGAAAACTATAGAGATAATTACTTTTTAAGAAGTTCAAAATAATTTGAACTTGCGAAAAATACGACGGGGGAATATATTTAGTGGTGACAAATAATAAATATTCGTAATTAATAATAAAAATACTACGTAGCTTTTATCTTACATATAACTTAGTATATATGTAACCCTCCATACTTTAGATTTTAACAAAACCAGGAAATAATAGAGTGAAAATTGGCATTATTAATAAACAAATGTTTAGACCATCACCACAACGTAATATTCACATCAACTTTGCACGCAGATTGTAAACGTATGTCTTGATTTCACAGGCATCTTTGAAAATGATGTCGACAAAACACCATAATAAATGCCATTTTTAACGCCATAATCTGCCATAAAGGATGTAGGGTGATCATTAAAAATTAGTTAAGTTTGAATAAAACTTTAAGGTAAAAACGAATAAAAGACGGAAAAAAGACCAAATTTACTTAGTCTATTTGCATCAAATTAAAATAGGTAGTAAAATAACGAAGCAATGTGAAGAATTAATTAAATATAACTTGAGATTTAATACCACCGGTTGGTGAATCGCGAGCGATGTTTGGATTCGGTTTGTATGTTTAGTTTTTCTAATATGAAACTGTATGGTTTGGAAACCTGTACTTGAACTCAATTTATGAAGATTATAAAACGATACTATTTAAGGGCTTTGAATGAATATAATTTATAAGTTTACGTTTAATCTTCGGTAATAACAACAAACTCGTGTGCAAACTCGTGAATTAGTAGGAGACTGCTTTTCTCATAAGAATTATTTTGTAAAAATAATTCTTATGAGAATACTGCACTTTCATAAAACTGTAAACTTATAGTTTCATTATAATAAAATATAACTTATTTTTAGCTTAATATTAATATAAAATATGTTTTCTAAGTTTGTTCTTTTTGAAATTATATTTCTTCCCGAAATTATGTTTTGGAAACATAAGATATACACCTTAAAGTTAAATATGATAATTTCTTTACACATGGGATTTATTAAAATCCAAAATTATTATTTTAAGGAATTATTTCTAAAAAATACACAAGAGATATAATATATATATATTTATATATATGATATATACATATACAAGAGATATAATATATATATATACAAGAGATATATAGTAAGATACAAGCTGTGGTGCTAGCATCCCACATTTTTAAATACTACTTTAAACTACGTATCTCGCTATAAAAATGATGTATTTTTAATGTTTAATTCATTTTTCATGAAAATTGTTTAAATATACAAAATTAGCTAAATACATTATGTACTTTGTTGAGACAATGACCGAATTTATAACACATTAACATATTACATTAAACAATAAATACTGAGAAATTGTATCGCCAAAAAATGTTCTGTTCCACCCTCCTCCAAGACCAATAACTGAAAGTGCCTATCATGTCTTTGATTCAATTATCGAACAGTGTATGCGGTTTACCCTCTACTCGTCCTTTAATGATAAGGGCTTGCAGGGCGAATGGTTAAATTGTTGGCGAGCTGAGGATTGGTATTTATTGAGGCTGGTTTTCGGCAGACGGTATCAGAGCGCCAGTCGCCTCTAAATATTCGTATTTATTTGGGTATATTGAATTATTATTATACTTGAGCATATAATTCATGCTTTAGATATATTCTAATAGAATATTTAGGTTTACTTTGCAGCACAGTTTGTTTTCGCATTTTCCCAATTCTGATAATGCAAATGTAAATAGGAAAAATATCGAATAGAAGACATTATCTTATGTGATGTGAATACTAGAAAAAATATTTTTTACATAAATCATCGTCACTATTGAAAGAAGTTATCAAAAATTATAGCAAAACATTGCCTCCTTTTATTATTTTAATAGATGTTTACATAACAAATCTGAAGAATTTAACAAATATATATTCCAATGCACAAGATCATTGATAATATTTCTGCATTGCTATAATAAATTGGCCTTTCTTGTAAAATGAAAACAGCTTACCTGTTGAAAAAGCTTACGTGTTGCCATAATAACAATAGGGTATTATTCAACTCCTGTGGGTAATGGTCCAGTGGATTGCCTGAAAAGCAGATGAAAGAAAAAACCGAGTTACAATAAAATCAAACAAATAACATGGCATTCTCCACAATAAAATGTATAGTCTCCACAATAATACTAGCCCAACGACCTTTGCATAGAAAATGTGAGGGAGAATTGTCTTCATAATTCTGTATTATTTAATAATTATAAAATAACACGAAAGAATTTCTTTATTAATAAAATATTGACAATTTTCCAAAAACGATTAATTTTGAAATGCCTTAGATGATTACACGCTGATGGTATTGAAAATATATGTGTTCAATATACGATATTGCTAGATTTGTTTCTCCTGCTAGGGCTAAAAATAAAACTGCAACATATTTTCTTGAGGTTCGAAGAAAATTCCTTATCTAAAATCCCCTAATTAAATATTTTCATGTTGCCCAATATGCCGTTGGAATTTTGCCACTAATAAATTGTTTAAAAAATGAATTAAATTAATTTCAGAAAATTCCATTTCGAATGTACAATTTGCAAATAGCTAACTTTCTTTTTATTTTAATTTCCTAGCTATATATTTAAAAAAATTATTTATACTATAATAGCGCACTAATCAAAGAAGTATTTTTATATAGGATTCCATACCGGAAAAGGAAAAGCGGAATCCTTACAAAATTACTCACATATCTATCCAACCGTCATTTACAGACATTTTACTTAGATGCCACATGAAATTTGGAATAATAATTTATAATAGCAAACCGCACATATCTCAGTAGATGAAATTTCCTAATATTTGTAAATTTTAGAGGAACATTTTAAATATTAAATTTTTTTAATTCCATACATCCTTTGAAAGAACTATTATAAGGATATAAAAAATACATTTTTCATAATTTTTGATATTATGTTTTCAGATAAGCACTAGGAAATATTAAAAAAAAATGTTTTCGCCCCTTTCTTTTAATCTAATCTTTTTAAAAATGAGAAAAAAATATGGGGATTCCAGAAGATTTGTGGAAAAACTAGAGCGACGAAAAAAAATGTCACAATTTTTTTTATGTGCACCATGCTTTTACGCCTACGAATAATATAGTAGGTACGTAATATTTTTAAGTTTTATCTTATTCATAACCTATTTCTTCAGAAACCATGAGAAGCATAAACTTGAGATTTGGCTTAGTACTAATCAATATATACATATTATTTATCAATATATTTTGCACGAGCTAACTTTTTTAAAATATTCATTTATGTTTTGAAAAGGATATAAAAAATTTAAAAAATAATTATTCAAATTTTAGTTACCAGTAATTTTAGGTACAGGTTAGTATTATAAATTAGTATTTTTTTTAACTTTAAATACCCACGTGGCACCTAAATTTCATTCTAAATCCAATTTTTTTTTCATAAATTTAAATTGCATGTTAAAAAATATTCCGAATATATGAGAAAAAACGGCATGCACCCTCCCCCCCCAATTCTGAAATTACTGACCCAAAAATCATGCAAAAACCAGTTTTTGTAAAATCTGACTAGAATATTATAGAAAAACAATAGCAATTGTCCTAGATGTTATAACTTTGAAACATATATTCTGTATGTATAGCTGTGAAACATAATAACTAGGAATAGTTTAATAGGAATACTACGTTTCCTTTAATAAATTTAAATAAACACGTACTTGATAAGTTTTTGGAATTACAACTATTTCAAAACTATAAAACCAAATTTATTATTGAGAATTAAACTTTGATGAGGCACTATCATGAAATATCGAAAAAAATATCATTTAAAGGAACGATGAACGCTTCGCTCTAAATTACACCTCGAGTTTCAAAAATTTAATCGCCTTTCTTAGAACTAAGTCTATGTATGAAGTATTCAACTATGTATGAAGTATTCAACTATCTATGAAGTATTCAACTATGTATGAAGTATTTGTTTTGACACAGGATAAGTTATGCCATCGCTACCTGTATTTTAAAATGTATTTCTTTTTCCGTATTCTCCGGTATCAATTACAACGTCTACTTCGTTAATGTTTCCACTGCTGAACTATAAAAAGTTACTTTTACTAGGGAATAAAATATATATTCTCATTTTAAACTGAAGGTTAAAAAGTGTAATAAGTTTATGCTTAAAATGTTCTTCATGATCATATTTTCCTACTACACTACTATTTCATTTTGTAAACAATTTTCCTAAAATACAGTTACATTTAGTAACCATTAGTTGTCTATACACAAACACACACACACACACACACACATATATATATATATATATATATATATATATATATATATATATATAACAAATCGTGTATTTAATATATAAACGACTTGAAATAGAAAGGAAATAAGCAGAAATGTATTAAAAGGAATACGTACGAAGATCCTTAAAAAGAAATAAAATACAATAGAATGCCCGAGGCGAGATCAGTATGCTAACTACCCTCGACGATAAAATGTGATGGCGGAGGACTAAAACTTTGAATAAAATATCTACTGACTTCCCTCGAAACGCACGATTTCTGCAAATACTCTGCATATCAAAATTGATTCCACTTCAAATGAGTATCACAAGTTATGGAGTTACTACAACAAGACAAATTACACTAGCAAGATGACTCCTCCAGGCTACGGAAGAGCTCATGCCCTATAAGCCTTCACAAACCACTTATGCTAATGAGCGTATATTCTCGAGGAATATTTCACGACGCGACACGCATCAATGTGACTCGAAAAGAATACTTAAATCCCATTAAACTTGTTACGAATTGTCCATCTCCGGAGATGTCGGGTATCTTGTTGTTGTAATTATAACATCAATAAGGGAATTCGCTATTTATTAAGCAGAGCGAATCCAAGATTTCGTGACTAACGATACGATTGAGTCATCCTTGTATATTAAACTCTACGTAATATATATATATATATATATATATATATATATATATATATATACACACACACACACACACACATATATATATATATATATATATATATACGACCATCGAATCATAAATTGAAGCAAGTGGAGAAGAAATAACATTATTTTTAAAAATTAGTAGAGTTAACTTTGATGTAATTAGTACTTGTTTTCTTACATAAATTAAGATTATAACAAATAACAATTCGTCTACATGTTATCTACGGACTCTAAAAAGAGTTTCGGGTGGTTTAACCATTCTTTTGTATTTGTGAGATGAAAGCATGCAAGTTGTATTGAAGTTGCAATAATGACACCCCTGTTCGTGAACATCTACATCCTGCTAAACCAGTGGTTAAACAATGAAACCACTATAGTTTAAAGGTGTAAACTATTATTTCATCACTAAAATTAGCGGTCTTTTCATTGACCTGAAAGGATGATGGTAGCTGCATTTAGTTATTTTTACCATTCAGCAGTATTATCATAAAAACGAACAGAGGCATTAAATTTTGTCGGATCGGATTTTAGTAAAGTCTTTAGCAAATTTTATTTTAATGCCAATGTAAATTGGGCGCATATGTGTATTTTATTAGATATAACGCTTGCAACAAAAACAATTGTAAATTATTATTGACCGTTTTTACAAAATAATTCGGTTTCAAGACAATCGAAGATCAAGAAAACGATAGACATCGATTAAGTTTAGGACAATCTAAACTGAAATATCTTAACTTACGCAAGAAATAATATTTCAATTACAAGTATCCATTCAACTAATGAAATAATTTAAAAAGAACAATTCCTGAAAAGTCATGGAAATTATGTATTCATGTTGTCTGCTAAACTTTGCACACAATTTTGATGGTTAAAGTTTTATTGAAGAGCATAAAAACAAATGTGAGGATGGTTTATATTTCTAAAATTAGTATTATTGGCATTTTACTGTGGAAAAGGACAGTTTGATAGTATTTCAAACAGATCAACAATTGGCTCAAGTTTGAGGTTTCTGACCAAAATTTAAAAATAAACTACTTTCTTTAAACTTTCTACAAGCAATCATAAAATATGAAACCTTTTATTACATAAATGATCAAAACGCTCGACTAATAACTAAGAACATAATTTCAAGTTTAATACAAAGAGACTAATTACAGAAAGTAACGATTCAATGGAGTGAGGGATGCTCACTTCATTTCCGTAAATTCAAGTGAATATCGAAGTAAATAAAATCCAAACTCACTCAATGAAATCACAAATCAAATTAATTATTCCACGTCTCCTATTAATGACACATTCCTCTCACGGCCCGCAATTAATATCTTTATCTAAACAAAATACATCCGCCGTATTTTCGTGAGGATGGGAGTTTAGGGCGAGAACGAATTCAGAGCTTTCGAAAGCTTTTACACAATTCACACTATTCTACTCGGAAAGGTACGTCTGTTTAAATGCAAATGTTTTTATTTGTTCTTATGTTTCATTGTATTTATATAATTTAAGAATAAATACAGTAATCAATAAAGTCATAAGTTGAATACTCTTCCTTCAGAAAAAGAGATAATTTGCAATTTTACTCACTTGTTCGCAGTCTCATAAATTTCTAGAACATATGCATAAATAATTTTTCATAACAAAGAAGATAATTTGTCCGTAAGATTAGGAATTTTTTTAAGAATTTTCTAAACAAAAATTACAGGGTTTCTTCATTATTTATGAATTTTTAATAAACTTTCGTATTTGAAAATCCGTAAAGAATTCAGGAACAATACAAAAATAGTCAATATTTTAAAAAATTATTTTTTCCTAATTTTTAAATTTCAAGATGTATATAAATATCTCGATCAGAGGCAAATAACTACTGTCTACTTTCTTTATAAAATATGTATGTGCTAATTCTAAATAATATTCATGAATAGCACACTTTTACATTTGTGTCGAATTTAATGTATGGACATATTCAGTTTCCATCGTCATTGAAATCAAACTGTCCAAAAATGTTTCTGAACTGATAAAAGTGGTAATTTTTACATATGTAATATAACTGTCATATGCTTTTACACTAGATCTTAGTTATTACTAGAGCCCTTTGGATTAATTTAAAGACCATTAGCTGTAATAGAGAAAAACAATCAAAGTTAAACATTTGACGTATATATATGCATATATATATATATATATATATATATATATATATATACATACATATATATGTATATATATATATATATATATATACATATATATATATGTATATATATATATATATGCAAGATACTAGAATTATGTGATAAAATTTTTAATTGAGATCAAAAATACCAATTTAAAATCAGCAGATCCTGAATCCTCAGGCTTTAAGCAACAGAAGATCTTTAAGTCTAACGGTTTGGATGGGGCCCCTGCCGCATAAGACTTGAGGGGTGGGAATACGAAGTTTACTGGCAGAGTCTCTGCTTGAAACCCACAATACAAATTTAAAAATAGTAAGTTCTGATTACACACGTTTTATTGAACGGTAGAAACCCGTAATTCAGTGGCAGAGTTTATACTTGAATGCCACAATACTAATTTAAAAAGAGCAGATGATCAGATAACACGGTTTACTCGACATAAGGAAGATGAAATCGAATAAAACCATTTATTAACGTGGATTAAGTCTTTTTGTTCATGTACGTATAACCCTTATCTACCTAGTACTTTCATTCTTTCTTGCTAAGTCAAAACAAATCAAACGAGTCCAAATTTGATGAGTGTATCCCAAGAATTACCTTCCTGGATAATTCCTGTAATCAACTTTTGACTCAATTATTGTACCCTGATTTTAATAAAGAAGATATTTATGTACCCCTTAGTCGTGTCTTATCATATTATCAATAGATCTATATAATCCAAACTCCATACTAGCATATGTGTTGTTCAATGTTGGGAAATTCTGTGGTGTATCTTTAATATTCGTATCTAAATTTTCATGGGATCATATAAACTATCCAAACAGAAAAAGAATCCTTCAAATCGATTGATCAATGTAGGATATATGATGTAAAATAAAGATGAAAAATGCGATCGAATTGAGAACCTCTTCTATTTTTGAAATCGGTTATAAAGAGAGAGTAATGTGCATCCTTTATAGTTATAACTGCTAACAATAAAAGTTTTCCAGTTGGGATAATTTCTCCTACAGAAATAATTCAGCAAATGTTGCATGTTTTATTTTTCGTAGTTTTTAAATAATTTCATAAATACAAGCAGTTTTTTAACATTTACATCTATATATATATATATATATATGTATATATATATATATATATATATATATATATATATATATATATATATATATATATATATATAATACTCGACGATCAACTGAAACCAAAACTTCATTTTAAAAGAAAAATATTAAATACAGTAAGAAAGATCACAATGGGTGGACATGCTCTCTTCGTTACCATAAACTCAAGGAAGTATCGAATTAAATGGGAAAAAACTCATTCAATTGCGGAATAAACAATATTGAATATTCCACGTTTCTTGTCAATGGCAAATTCCTCTCACGGCTTCGAATTAATATCTTCATCTAAACAAACTGCAGTCATCGGGTGCTATTAAGGGGAGAGTTTAGGGTTGGAATGAATACCGAGCTTTCGAAAGCTTTCATACAATTCGCACTGTTCTACTCGGAAGATACTTAGGTTTACGCACATATGTTTTTGTTGGTGTTTATGTTACATTATATTATGTACTTTTAGAATGGCCTTTATTAAGAAAGACAAAACATAAATAATTTTGTCGTGAAATGGAGAATATTTTTGTACTTCTGTTTATATCCGACGGAAGCTCCCATTAATAAATACTTGCCATTATATTTTTTCGTAAGAATAATTTCTCCTAGAGGAATAATTTGGTAACCATTACTTTCTTTTTCGTTGCTATTACACAATCTCATAAATCAATTTACCATTTCTATTGCATCCAAAAATTATTCAATTTCTTATTTATTTGTAAAATTTTAGTTTATGAAAAAAACAAAAAAATCCTTTGATACAATCAGTTTTTATATATATATATATATATATATATATATACACATATATGCTGACAGCTAGTCAGCATATATATATATATATATATATATATATATATATCTTTATTAATCTCAATATGTGTAATTTGCACTGTGATAATCAAAAATTGTTTTATTTTTTTCAGTTCACTATGTTTTCCAAAATATTTATATTAAATATTCAGAGAATTTATATATTTAACCAGAAAATACTTCATTTTAGTTGTATTGTTTATTTCTTTTTTACTATAAAATAAACGATACATGTGTATAAGTATTTTATATTTAAGGGAACTTTATTGAAATTTCTCTGATTATTTAATGAATGAATTTCACACGTTCTCTTGTTTATCCTAAACTGAAATTTGTAAGGCTTAACTATCTTTAGTTTTCACTACTTTTGGGAGCTAATACCTTTAGTCAGTCCCATGAAAGTTAAACTGTTATTAAAAAAATACCTTAGGTATTGGAAACGATGGAATGGAGATCATATCATGACAAATAATCAGTTCTTACCCTTAAAATATTTTTGTAATGGTTGTTTCTTTTTCCTAGTTTTATGTAGGTAGCAAACATTCGAAAAATTAAAAAGTGACGCTATTTCCATTAGTTTTTAACTGTTATTAAATAGAAAGCGATAACTACTACTTTAATAAATATGATAAAAGCGTAAAGTTATGAACAATAGAAATATTCTTGCTATCAGTAGGGACCTGAATGGATTGTATACAATAATGATAATATTCTACCACCCTTTTAAAATAATTTTGTAATATCCAAAAATCTACACAAGCCAATTTACAGCCATTGAATACAGTTATTCAATCGACTTTCAATTAAAAAGTGTTAAATGAAACCCACAGCTTTACATTTGGAAGGGAAAATTTAAATATGTTCTGGATTTTTACACAATTAAAACAATAAATTATGAAAGATAAAACTTTACGCCATATGGTTAGAATTAAATATACAAGAAGGAAGGCCATTTTTGGAGGAATATATTGACCTGTTTTGGAAGACCATTTCAAAAATATATGCTTTAACCTTCGCTGGCAAGTTCACGGCGATAGATTCCTGTTCTTATAAACAATCGACTCCAATTCGCAAATGTAGTTTACTTTGATCAGTAATATGATTCTTAGGCTTTAAAACCTAATGTATTAGTTCCGGTTACTAATATCACTTACATGATTCGACTTAAGTCCTGTCTCTTTTGGGCAGAACATTGAACCTAGACAAAGCTCCACATGCGGACCTTGTTAATAGTTAGGACCTCCAGCTCCATAAATTACTTCCTGTTTTTCTTTTCCACTTCACCCAAGGTTCTCCTCTATGTGTTTGACTAAATCCTGTTTGGAAAACCGCAACTACGTGGAAAAGAAATATTTTCCACGTAGTTTAGGTTTCCAAAAGAGGGTTTGTTGTGTTTATACTGTCTCTTCCGCAAACTATCCAATCCATCTCCACTCTCTTCTCCTGAACTGGATGACTACATTTTCTTTCCTCATTCGATACTAGAGCCTTTGCTTGAGACAAAAAAAAAATTCACTTAAGTAAATTAATTTTTACTAATTATTCTGTTGTTACGAATTGTTCTCATTTAAAATTTATTTAAATTCATAGTTTTAGTAACTTGTTGCAATATAATTTAAAATACAGATATTTTCTACCTAATTTTGTGATAATCCACTCACGTTTCTTTTCTTGCAATATGCTAATGTCACTTTACTAAAATTCATTTAACATTATGAGTGAACATGAACATAAATGAACACGAAAATATTGACAATGTTTATTGTGTAAAAATATGCACGCACACACGCACACGTATATATCTACTTGAAGACATACGCACACAGCCACATACACCTCGCTCGTATCGCGCACGTGCATAAGGCCGAGCACGCACGTACGTTTCCGTGCACTAACAGAGATTGCATGTTACAAACAAACCTACAATATAACAACTTATGCGTTTTTCAGACTACCATACTAAGAGACTGAGACTTGAATACGTGTCGTAAATGTTTTAATGTCTACCTAAATTCTTCGAGCTGCAATCGATGTAATTAAAAATAAATTGGAATAAATATGTAGATGGGAAAACGAATTAAAAATAAACTTTATATTTTGCATATAGTAAAAATAACACTATAAGGGTTTTTTTTATAATTATTTCATTTTTTTCTAGAGTTAAATTGTCCATATAAATTTATTACGAATGTTAAAATATGTTCAGTAAGGTATCTGCTTACTGAAAGAAAATGACCTACTGAAATGGCTAATTGCATTTCGTTTATACAGTGGAGCTTCGGCGGCTCCCTTTCAAACTGCTCTCTTTTCAATTAATCGAATGCAGGGAGTCGAATTCTGAAACATTGTGGCAGTGGCTTTGAAACATGCGTCAGTCAGTCGCATGTCACTGCTGCAACCGTTTCTGACATTAATGATGTTCTGCACGTAAAGTTTTAACAACAGCAATATTCAGGTGTATTTTCAATAAAGAGGAAAGGCATTTTCACAACAAAGAAATTAACAGCTTTCGCTTTTAATGATTTTTTTTCTATCTTTTTTACTTGATTTTGATAATGCTGCGTCCTTTCCCTAAGAACAAAATGAACGTGTATTTATACAAGTTTGTTAAAAAATATCTATGTTTTATAGCCTAAATTTACTTCACATCAATTTAATTTTTGATTCCATAAGTTTGTAAAGTTCTATAAATTTGTAATTGTCATTATATATTTTAATAAAGTTCTGTAAGTTTGTATTTGTCATTATACATTATATATTCTTTTCACACATTTTTAGTTCTGTGAACTATTAGAAATTTAGCTCAGTTTTCATGTGGAAAAAATATTTTATGGTCATATATTACTGTAACTAGTTCTAGAATGTGATTATACTTTAGTAATAATACATTTGTTAATAAACTAAAAATATGTATTAAAAATAAAACAAATGCAACTTATTCTAACTTGTATTGTGTATTAAAATCATGTATTAAAAATAAAATAAATGCAACTTATTCTAACTATAACAAATGTATTCTTAGGAATAAATAGAGAAAAGTATTCTAGAAGTGATGATCCTCAAAGGTATTCTTTACCTGAACAGGTCGCGGAAGCGTCTAATTTTCAGTTACGAAACTTTTCTTCTAGTTTGGTTCAAAAAAACCTTTCAAATCCCCTTATCTTGGAATAATCTGACTATTATATAATAATCTATTCTTGTACGTTCCTATACCTTTCTACCATTTACCTTCTCAGCTAGGTATTTCTTATTTTGTATATCAAATATTTAAACATTTTATGTGTTTTTGCTTTGAATTTATGTCATTGCATTGATTTGTTGGTATGCACCAATTATTTTGGTCATCACTTATTAACTACAACAGTACCAAGAGTATCTAAAAAGTACTAATAGTAACTCCAATGGTACTAATAATTTATTCTCATTCCAGTGCTTTTCAATTTAATTTCTGATTAAATTTAATTTACTTTTTTCTCTAATATGTAAATTTACTAAAACCTTTTAATATCCTCATTGCAACCATTTTCCCTCATTAATTTTCTGTAGTTAGCTAAAAGTGTGTCCGCCTAGAAATAAGTCCACCATATTTATTGTATAATGTTTGTATCCACTAATGTTTTAAATATAGATATCAATATTTAACACTACTTATTGTATCGTATAGTAACTGACCTAATGATTACTTTTCGTTGCCAGCTATTTTGCCAACATTGCCAGTCACTTTCACTTTCGATGCTCAGTTTTGGTAGATAGTCTATATATCTTTGACCAAATACAGTTTTAACTGTCCCATTGAGTAGTTTTTTTGGGTTGAAATTAAGCATATTCTTAGCTGTCCTTTGATCTCCCATTCACTGTACATATTTTCAATAGAGACTTTTTTTTGAAGAGTCTATGAAGGGTTGTCGTAGAAGATAGAGAGTATTGTGGTTTATTCGTATCCTACAGAATCCCGTTTTGCAAATCTTCCCATAAATTTAACTAAGGATTTTCCGCTAAATCATTCTCAATCGTAACTGTTATATAAATGAATAACTGAAAACAGTACAAACCAATTTTATATCAAATACGATATATAGTTCTTGGCTGCCTATTAATTCGAAATCTGAGTCACGGATATCAAATTAATCAACAACAAATGCCATACCTCCTACAGCTGCTATGCATTGCAAATTACAAAAATTATAATTACTACATAAATATTATATAGACAGTATAGATTTATATGCCGTCCCCGCTTTACAGTGGGAGAGTATTTTTTGCACCCAAAAATATCTTAAGAAGTTCGAGGAGAACGTTGAAAATTAAAAATAACTCTTGGGAATTATTATCACTCATTTAAACTAATTTTAGGAAAAACTTCTATTTAGGAATATGGAAAAAAATCAAATTAAAAAAACTTACTTAAATAATTCTAAAGATACAAAAAGGTACGCAAAAGCCAAATTAATGTGATAATTTGATATTACATCACTATAAAATGGCAACAAACAAATTTATCATTCGCAAGAGCCGTTATTTTGGAACGTGCTACACACACACACACACACATATATATATATATATATATATATATATATATATATATATACACACACACACACACACACACATATATATATGTATATCAATTGACGATATTAAGAAAATCAACACCTGAGCTGTATTATAGCAGAGTATTTTAATAAAGAACAATTTATGAAGCATACTAAGTTAATAAGTAACGTTAAAACTCATAATAACTATAATTATTTAATTATTTAAAAACTTCACTAATTTATATATTTATTTAATACGGATATTAATTAGGAATTTTCCAGTTTTCACTCACTGCCATATTTTTGAGAAATAACCGAGCGTAATATTATATTCCACTGCATTAACTTATTACTTGTTACATAGAGTATTACAAATATTGCATTACTAAGTATATTCAATACATATATATACAAAGCTTGTAACAAAGGTTTTTTTTTATGCCAAACAGTCTAGTAGAGCATTTTTTAATAACGCATCAGCATGTGTATTTTCTGGTCAGCAAAAATATTTTTTTCCGCAGAGGAACATTTCTAGAAATTATCAGGTTAATATCCATGGCTTTGCGTCACACCAGTAAAAATAAAATTAGTCTTTTGTTCAGAACTGTTTCCCATATGCTGTCCCTAGCTATAACAAAATCAATTTAATAAACTAAAATGTATCGATTGCATATGGAACATGACAAGCAAAGCCCTTTGCTTTGCGACTACTATAACGCTCAATTGCTGCCCTTCTCTTTGCGCGCACTACAATTTGCTCTCAAGAATTTACCGTTGTGTGAAATTTCCTCAGTACTTAGTTCAATCAAAAATTTCCCAGAACAATATAAAGTTTATTTGCTACAATTTTTGTAATACTTTATTTATTTTAATTACAAACTAGACTTTTGACTTTTGAATTAGCTAAGAACAAACAAAAATATTTAATTTACCATAATTTATGTATATACGCACTTCAGAATTATTTAGGTTTATAAATCATACGTAAGCATAAAATGAGAAGAATACAAAAAAATATTAATTTTAATTTAAAAAAATATAACACGACGCAGGAAAAGTAATTTTATTAAGATTATTTCATATTTTTCATAGCTAGCTCTTTAATTCCACCATCACAGGCTATTTATTTTAATGTTAAAAAATTGTACGACTTTTTATTTCTTTTATTATTTAACTATCATAAATAAATAGTAATTTTTTAAAATATTTATTAAAAAAAATTGTTGTCGTTTCATTCAGCATTAGCTATTGAGATATATGAGGGTCATTATTACGTCAAGCAGTTGCTGAGAATATAAAATATGTTTTGTAAATAAATTTGTTCTTTTTGAAATTATATTTCTTCCTTAAATTATTTTTGGTAACGTAAGATATATACTTCATAGTTAAATATGATAATTTCTTTATACATAAGATTTATCAAAATCCAAAAGTATTATTTAAACCAATTATTTCCTAAAATGATACAAGACATAAGGAACTAGCTGCGCTGCCAACATCCCACATTTTTAAATACTACTTTAAACTACGCACCTAATTTTAGAAATAATATGTTTTTAATTTTCAATACATTTTTCGTGAAAATTATTTAAATACACGACATCAGCTAAGTAAAGTCTGAATTTAGTTGATATTGTTTAATACATAATCTATGCATGTTTTTTTTATTTTTCTCGCAATTAACAAATTTTTAAATGTAATAATGATACATTCAGAAATATTATTAAAAGTGACACAACAATCTTTCATTAGTTTGAATCTAATGTTTGATGGACTATTATCAAGTATTTATCTACTAATGAATGCTACATGTGTATATAAATTACATCAATATTCAAAAACAATAAAAATATTCTGGCGAAGAAAATAATTATTTTTTGTAATATTGTATAAAACCATTAAATATCCTCGATTCCAACTATCCTTGTCAAGCACTCGTAGTACAGGCAGACGAGAAGGATATTAAGCTTCTCTCACTGTACTTAGTTCCGCGTTCACAACAAGAACAAAACGTAATTACCGAGATACTGTATCCCCAAAAATTTTCCTGTTCCATCCTCCTCCGAGAGCAATAACTAGAGTGCCTATCATGTCTTTGTTCCAATTATCGAACAGTGTTTGCGGTTTAACCCTCTACTTGTCCTTTAATGACAATAGCTTTCTGAGCGAATCGTTAAATTGGTGGCGGGGTATGGATTGTTATTTATCGAAGCTGGTTTTCGACAGAAGTATCAGAGCGCCAATAGCCTTTAAAAACTCGTATTTATATGGGTGTAATGAATTATTATTACGGTTGAGCATTTCACTCAAATTTGAGATATATTTTAGTGGAATATTCAGGTTTACTTTGCAGCGTAATTTGTTTGCACTTTTTCTCAAATCTGATGATGCAAATGTTAATACGAAAGATATTGAAGGTATTATCTTGTGTGTAAATAAACGTCATTTATTGTGTTATACGATGTGTAAATAAACGTCATTAAGGAAGGAAATTATCAAAAATTATATAAAAACATTGTTTTGTTTTACTATTTTAAAAGATATTTATATAATAAATATGAAGAAGTTCACAAATATTTATCCCAATGCATAAGATCATTGCTAATATTTCCACATGGCTAAAATAAATTGGCCTTACTTGTAAAATGAAAACAGCTTACCTGTTGAAAAAGCTTTCGGGTTGTCACAATAATAATAGGGTTTTGTTTAATTCCTGTTGGTAATGGTCTAGTGGATAACCTGAAAATCAGATAAAATAAAAAACCGAGTTTCATTAAAAACAAACAAAAACCACGACATTCTCCACAATAATATTAGTCCAACGATCCTTATGTAGGAAATGTGAGCGAGAATTGTCTTCATAATTCTGTATAATAATGTGACAGAATAATGTGACAGAATTTCATTATCAATAAAATGTTGGCAATTATTCAGAAACCCTTCCTTTTGAATTGCCTAGAATGATTATATTAAAAATGATAGTATTAAAAATATATAACTTCACAGAACAATATTGCTGGAATTTTTTCTCCTACTAGGGTTAGAAATAAAACTATAACATATTTTCTTGATATTCAAAGAAAATTCCCACATATTTAAATATTAAAATATTTTCATTTTACCCAATATGTCCCGTTGGAATTTTGTGATGAGATTGATATTCGAAAAGATTCTCACAGATTTAACTATTTAAATATTTTCATTTTACTCAATATGCCAAGTTGGAATTTTGCCATGAGAAAAATTTTTTAAGAATGAACTTCAAAAAATTCCATTTTAAATGTACCGTTTGGAAATGGCTAATTTTCTTTTTATTTTTATTCCATTTTTCCGTACATAAAAAGAAAAAAACGGAATCCTTACAAGAACACGCACATATCTGTGCAACCGTCATTTTACTTAGATGCCACTTGGAATATAGCATAATAATTAATGATGGTAACCCGCAAATATCTCAGTCGATAGAATTTGTATAAAACCATATAGAACAAGAGATATCCATTGAAAGGGCAATTATAAGGATGTCAAAAATATATTTTTCATATTTTTTGATATTATGTCTTCAGAGACGTACTAGAAAATATTTAAAAAAATGTTTCCCCCTCTTTATTACAATCTAAGATGAAAAAAAATATGGAGATTTTAGGTTTGTGAAAAAACTAGAGCGATGATTATAGATGTCATAATTTTTTAAATGTGCACCATGTTTTTAGCCTACGAATAATATAGAAGGTACGCAAATCTTTAAGTTTTTCCTTTTTCAAAACCTGTTTTTCTCAGAAACCGTGAGACGCATATGCTTTAGACATACTCTAGACATTTAGCTTAGTAATATATATTATTAACCAATATATTTTGAACATGCTAATTTTTTAAAAATATGTATGTTTTGAAAAAGATATAAAAAGGGACGTAATTAAAAAAATTATTCTAATTTTAGGTACCAGGTTAGTATTTCAAATTAATATATTTTTTAAAAATTTTAGATATCCACGTGGCATCTAAAATTCATACTAATTATAAAAATTTTTCAAAATATATTTTCATAAATTTAAATAGCATGTTTAAAAAGATATTCCAAAAAATATGAGAAAATACGGCATGTACCATCCCTTTCCTCGTTTTTCAAACTACTGACTCAAAAGTCATGAAGTAAACAGCTTTTGTAAAATCTCACTAGAATATTACAGGGAAACTTTAGTGATTATCCTAGATTTTAAAATAAATATGCATAATGTATATACAACTGTGAAAGTAATAGGAGGCAATATATTCAGGTTTTGAAAGATTAATATCTGTGAACAATTTAATATGAATACTACGTCTTTTTAATAAATATAAGTGATCACGTACTTGATAGGTTTTTTGGAGTCATAACTATAACAAAACTTTGTAAAAACAAATATATAATTGGGAATCAAACTTTGATGAGGCGCTATCATGAAATATCATTTAAAGGAACAACGAACGCTTCGCTCTGAATTACAGCGTAAGTTTCAAAAATACAATCCCCTTTCTTAGAATCAAGTCTAAGTTACATCTATATAAATTAATTATGTTTGAAGTATTCATTTTGACACAGAATATGTTGTGCCATCGCTACCTGTATTTTAAAATGTATTTCTTTCTCTGTATTCTCCCATATCAATTACAACGTCTACTTCATTAATGTTTTCACTGCTGAACTATAAGAATTTACTTTCACCTATATAATAAAATAGATATTCTCATTTTACGCTAAAGATTAAAAAGTGTACAGGTATTCGAAATGTTCTAAATGATAAAAAGAACATTTCAACAGTTCTTAAAAAGAACAGTTGAACGAGTTTACGTCAACTACTTCAACATTGCAATTAATTAATTACTTTTTTATCAAGGTACATTCATTAATGATATAATTTAATTAAATTGTTGTATTTATTAGTAGCTAAAGGCAAAAAAATATTGAATTACCTATCCTGCTTTTATTAAATGCTATCGATCAATGATGATACAAACCCATAAGACGAAAACTTTACTACCTCCTTCTCAAATAAATGTAAACGTTAGGACCTGTAACAGCAAAAACACGTTCCGTTACCCCTTAAACATATTGATCACGAGGTCGTACGAGTACGGAGACGATCGTAAAATTTTAAGTGTCATTTTAATCCCGTCTCTCATTTTATGGTATAATTTCTAACTTACACTTATTGAAGCGTAACGCTGCTATCAACATTTAGGCCACTGAAACGCAGAACAGAATTATAGCTATCAAACTCCCTATTGCTCCCTAGTCTACAATCTGATGCGAGCTATACTGCGATTTTAATTTGCTATTTAAAAAGGTAAAATCTTCGTGAAGTTATGTACTCTTAATTATATTTACATCAGAACTACGCAAGTTAATATTTACAAATACGGAGGTATAAAAAAGCAAGCCTGAAGCCATTTAGTCAATGTGTTTTCACCATGTGCCTAAACATGAAACTTCAGTAATACTTTTAATATATGTACTAATTTTGCAAGAAAATATCATTGTTGTTTTTAAAAACTAAGTGGCAAAATAATTAACAATAATAATTTTAATGATTAGTAAATTATTGTACGATAATTTTATCGAATTTTAACCCAACATGAAGAGATAAATAATTCTGAAAGTACGAGTGGAACTCATACTACGAGTGTTCCTTACATCCTTAGGAACATTTGAAAAGCTTAAATATTTGCACTCTGTTTCTGTCAAATTGTTTATAATTGTTAATATTATTTTCATATTGTTAATGTATTATTGCATAACTTGCTCGCAAAACATTATGAAGTGTCAAGCAAACATCAGTACACGAAGGATGACAAGAAAACCTATAAAAACTTTAAATCAGTTATTAAGTTGAACGACAAGTATCTTGGACATAGCATTTTCACTTCTGACTTCAGCTTAGTGGAGTTGGAATCAACAATTGATCGCTTTGATCCAAATAAATCTTCTGGACCCGACCTTATCTATGGCCATCTGATTACACACTTTGGAAATAATGCAAAAAGACAATTACTTGAAATCTTTAACAAATTCTGGCGCTCTGGTAAACTTCCTAAAATCTGAAAAACCTTAGTCATAATTCCTATTTTAAAATCAGGAAAACCTGCTATCAACTTCAAAAGTTACAGACCTATCTTGCTTAGCTGCATTCTCTGCAAGCTAATGTAGCAAATCATCCACACCCGACTGATGGTTTGGATGTCTGAAAACAATGTTCTGCATTTTTATCAGACATCTTACAGAGCCAGACGTAGTAACGTTGACCAGCTTTTCTACCTCTGTCAATCGTTCATTGACGGTTTCCAGGAAAAGCCTAGTATGAAATCAACTATGGTCCTCTTAGACCTCTGTGCTGCTTTCGACAGAATCTGGAGGCAAAAGCTAATCAACATCGTTCACTCGACAGGAATATCGTCTAACACTCTGATCTGGATAAACGATTTTTTCAGAGGAAGAAGCTTTAAGGTCAAAGTCAATGGCACCCTCTCGGACCCCCACTTCACCCGGGCAGGTGTTCCTCAGGGCTCAGTTCTCAGTCCACTTCTTTTCCTCCTGTATATGAATACCATTGATCGTTTTATCTCCGACGACATCAAAGTTGCCTGTTATGCTGACGACATTGCTGTTTGGCACACACACCAAAGTCTCAAGGCCTCACAAAAAGCCCTAAATGATTGTATGCGAGGAACTGAAACATGGTCTAGAAAGCTTAAACTCACCATAAATCCAGACAAGAAATTATGTGTTTTCTCAACTGATAGAAAAAACAGAGGCTCTTTCCATCCTGTTATAAAAAATTGTGGATCTGATATAAAACAAACCTTCAACACTTGATGCTGAGTGGCAATTCTCAATGCACCTAGAAAATGTTTCTAATAAAGCACTAAAAAACCTGAATATCCTAAAAAGGCTATGTGGCGCTACTTGGGGATCAAGCCCGAAAACTCTTGTGAACACCTACACTTCTATCGTCAGGCCCATTTTGGAATACGCTGCACCGATTTGAGCACCAGCAAATCCTACTGCAAAAGTTAAAATTGACAGAGTTCAGTACAGAGCCTCCAAAACCATCACCGGTGCTGTTTCATCTATAAATAACATCAAAGCTGAGAAGGAATGCGGCCTCACGCCCTTAGAAAGAAGAAGAAAATTATCCACTGTCAAATTTACAAACAAAATCCAGAGCTTGAATGATCACCACATCTCTAGTAGGACCTTTAGGAACTGGAGTGGAAAATGCAGGCTTAAGAGATCGTCAACCCTACAATTCGACAGGGAGATTGGAAAAGAAATCAACCTCCAACATGATTCACTTGATCTTCTCAAAGAACTTTCTCATGTCATGCATCTTCATCCACATACAAGAGTCAAACTAAATCTAATAAGACCATGCGCCAAAAAGGAACCAGCTTCCCAAATGAAAAAAAGGCATTCACACTATAGACGAGCTCACACACCCCTCAAATAACCTGGCAATCGCCTACACAGACGGCTCCTCAGACCCGATCTTGACAGAGGAGGTGCTGGAGTCTTTTCTACCGAACCAGACGGAGTGCAGAAGTGCCATAGGTTCTCCATTGGGAAAATCGTCTCCAATTATACATTTGAGCTAATTGATATCAAGCGTACATTGGAAATTTTCCTTTCTCAAGCTATACAATGTTCCAACGGTATCATCATCTTCCCTGATTCGAGTTCCGCGCTACAAGCTATCAGGAAAGGCAGCTGCAAAATCAGCCACAATATCATAAAGCTCATCGACCAAATCATTTCTGCCCGTAAATCATGTACACTTCAATGGATACCGGTACATGTGGATATTCCAGACTTAGAACCAATCACTTAAAAGGAATGAAGATCTCTCCAGATGGACATCGCAGCTACAGCAACCCTTGCCCTCACTGTCCGGACATCTACTTATCTCCCCATCATATCTTCAACTGCCCAGCAATCCAGGCCAAGCTTTTCAGCATCTGCACAGAAGATCCACAGCCCTTCTGTACACTGAAAAAGCTGCTGAAGTTGCTGAGGCCATCGTCGACACCTTCGGTGTCATATGGACCCTGCGCACATGAACACACCATCATCATCATCAATGTATTATATGATACAATTATCGCAGGCATATTTATCAACAAAAGCAAAAATTGTCACCCTTGCTGCTTCAGCGGAATATAGTCTTGAATGTGCCAAATTGGCTCTAATTATGGTTTTGTTGGAGTAAGCTTAAATGTCCTTTGAATAATTAATATTTAAAATAGTTCACGTGAATTTTACTCCCTTTACCCTCCTCACTCTATGTAATTGCTAGTTTATGCAGTTTTTTGGCAAGATTGATGGTCATTTTCTAAAGATTGATGCAATCCAAAAATCGATTATAATATTACTTCTTTTGTATAGTAGATCTCAAATTTTTAATCAGCGTAAAACGTGGGAATTTAACTATATAATCCTGATTTAGAGTTTACAAAATATCTTATGTTACACAACGGAGGTCTTCTTTGGTCTATTTAGGTCTCAGAGCAGGAGCGTATGTCTGTCAGAAGAAATATTCTTCACATACTCACAGCATTAAATATAGACTGTAGGTTCGAGTGGACTAAACATGTAGGAGCAACGTTAAGGCCACCGTTGCTTTCTCAAAAGAACTGAATGATTTAATATGAAATATGGATTTATCGAAATAGACGTTGGAAATATTAATGTTAGTATTAAAGGAAAGGAAAAGATTGCAAACAGAAGTAAGAGTTACAGGACCTACAATAAGAAAAAATATATTTTTGTAATGAACTGAATATTGTGACCATATCCTATAGCTAGGTTTATCTAAATTTGAACCCACTAATTAGCTATTCTTTGTCGACAGTTCCAAAAAAGTATAAAATTATTTTATATTACAATGGAAACCAATACGCAATCGTACCAATCGCCCATTCTACTAAATTCTAAGCAGAATATGAAAATATTTGATTGGTACTTTTTATTGGTCAACAAATCGACACATGTCCTTACTATCTTTGTCTCGTGCAAAATCACTGGGAATATAAATTTTTACCTTTTGGAGAACCCTTAGCCACGGGCAGAGGTAGTGTAGTGAATGAATCATTGTTGAGTAAAAAATTACATCTCTATCACTTCACATCAAGGTAGGTATGATAAAAGAGTTAGTCAGAGCACGGTAGAACATTTGAACCGTATAATCTGTTTCATTTTAACAAGTTCTATATTAAGTAAACAGGCGAAATATAAATATCGCATTATACTTAGATCGCCGCACTATGGTAATAAATATTTCTAGTACAGTTGATTTGTGTAACGTAAAATTTGAGCAAATGATTTTCCTCGTGACCAATTTTGTTATTCAGGAATTATTTAAAAAAAAATTAACGGAAAATTTAAATTCAGTGTAATTGATTAAAAATAATATACATCAACATTTATGTTATACCGCCCATGGACAACACTTATAATATCGTTTAGTTTTATTTAATGCACTCACCATTCGTTTTCTATACACACACACACACACACACACGCACACAGAAAAAACTTTTCAAATCTTTAAAGTATAGTAGTTTCAATGTGTGATCACAAATGTACTTTTCAACAATAAAATTTTTAACAAAAACATTGAACCGACTTCAAACCACACCAACCTACACCAAGTAAGTAGCGTATTAAAAAGTATAAAATAATGAAAATACGATATTTACTTGGAACTATTCCACTAGGATATCGTTTCCGAATATAAATAAATTTGCAAAATACTGCTTTCCTAGGTCAAATTTGCAAAATACTGGAATTCAGTGGAAAAGTCTTTACTTAAGATAGAAAATACTAATTTAAAAACAGCCGGTCCTTAAATCTCACTGTTTGAGCAGGCACTATACTAAGTGCACCAGGACTGAAGTGATAGAATTAATATAATTTATTGGTAAAATTTCTATTTGAGACCCAACAGATCGATTTTAAAAAAGTAGGTCCTTAAATCTCACGGTTTAGGCAGGCATTATCCTTGCATCATAAAGATTAAGGAGTTGGAACTCAGAACTCAATGGCAAAATCTCGGCTTGCAATAAAAAAAACTAATTTAAAAACAACAGATCCTCAAATTTTGTCATGCAGTACTTCCGCAGTATTAGGACTGAGAAATTGAAATCCGGAGTTCTATGAAAAAGTCTCTATGAACCAATAATATTAATTTATGAAGACAGATCCTGAATTCTCACGATTTAAGCAGGCAAAACCCCTACAGTGTAAAGGTTGCTGTGCTGTACTCCAGAGTTCATCAGCAGAGTCTTTACTTGAGACCCAAAACACTCATATAGAAACAGCAGGTCTTTAAGTCTAAGGGTTTAGACTGGCAGTACCCCTGCATTATAAGATGTGTGGGGTTGGAACTCGGAGTCTAATAGCAGATTCTCTGCTTGAAACCCACAATACTAATTTAAAAATAGCAAGTTCTCAAAAATCATCGTTTAGGTAGGCAGTACCCCCACAACGTTACGACTGATAAGTTGGAACCCGTAATTCATTGGCAGAATCTGTACTTGAAACCCACAATACTGATTTAAAAAGAGAAGATGATCAGATATCACTATTTATACGACATAAGGAAGATGTAAACAAATAAAACCATTCAATAATGTGGTTTAAGCCTTTTTGTACATCACCAACTTTGTCAACCAATAATGGATATTGTACTCCGATTTTAATGTAGAAGCTATTTATGTCTCCCTTGGATGTGTTTTATTATATTATCATTAGACTTATGTAACGCAAAATCGATAGTAGCACCTGTGTTGTTCAATGTTGAGGAATTCTATGGTGTAACTTTTACTAAGTATCAAATCTAGAAAAGAATCAAATTGTTTGATCAATGTCGGAAATATAAAGTAAAATAAAGGGAAAAAATGAGGTCGACTTGACAACTTCCTCTGTATTGGAATCAACTATAAATCATTCCTTACACTTACAACGGCTAACCGTTAACTGTTTTCTAGTGGGACTAATTTCTTCTACCGAAGCATTTCAGAAACTATTAAATGCTTTTTCGTGTCTTTTAAACAATTTCAAAAACACAAGCATATTTAATATTTTCGGAAAGAAAAATACATATTATAATAAAATATATGAACAAAGTTAACCGTTTCCATTGTATCCAAGTATTATTGAATTATAATAAAACACTTGTGATACAATTATTTCCTGCAATCATTTAAAAAGAAAAATGTTTTTGAATTTTTGATTAAACATGTTACTAAAACTTTTAAAAGTATTTAAAAAACAAAATTAGTATTAAATATAGGTATATTCATGGTAATTAAAGGTATATTTCATATTAATCCATAATATTATGTAATATGATTTATTTTTGGTATTATAAGTATATACGTATACACATACGCGCACACACATATCTGCGTGTGGGCATTTGTATATAGGTGTATATATATATATATATATATATATACATGTATGTATATGTATATGTATATATATATATATATATATATATATATATATACATAATGTACGTTTTTACATAATGTAATTATGCTTCCTTAAATTTCCAAATAGATATAAAAAATAAAACTTTTTGTCAATAAATGAGTTTTCGTTACACTTGACGAATAACTAGGAGTAAAACTTCAAAATAAAAGAAAAAGACTAATTACGGTAAGAAAAATCAGATTGGACGTGTTCTCTTCACCATCACAAACTCAAGAAAGTATCGAAATAATTAAAAGAAAAAAAACTCATTCAATGACGAAATAAACAATATTAAATATTCCACGTATCTCGTTAATGGTAAATTCGTCTCACGGCTCGGAAATAACATCTTCATCTAAACAAACTACATTCGTCGGGAGCTCTTAAGGTGGGAGTTTGGGGCTGGAACGAATGCGGAGCTTTCGAAAGCTTTCATACAATTCGCACTGTGCTACGCAAAAGATACTTAGGTTTATGCACATATGTTTTATTTATGATTATGTTATGGTATATTATGTACTTTTAGAATGACCACCTAAATCAGTACTTTTAGAATAACTACATTAGTCAAGAAAGTCAATATTTAATTTATTTTTTCATGAAAAAGACAATATTTTTTTTACTTCCACATACCATCTTACGGAAGCTTCCATTAATATCGACTTGCCAATATATTCTTTTAGTAAGAATATTCTCTCCTACAGGAATAATTTGTTTTAATTATATATATATATATATATATATATATATATATATATATATATACAGGTTGTCCAGTGGCAGATCAGTGGCAGATATGTTTGTTCAAAGTTTGAACAAACATAGTTTCTGAACGCAACACACAGAGGGGCGCGGGGGGAGTCGTTAGAAACGCAAGCGGTGCGGATGTTTTAGTAGCCATGGAACAGTGGAGTGGAGAGCACAGCGCTTTTGCCGTCGAGGCGTACATTTCGAGTGGATTTTCCCTGTCTGTAGCACGCCGTCGATTTAATAATCGTTACAGTATTCGTCGATTACGTGATGGACCATCGATCAACCTCATTCAGTCATTGGTACCAAGGTTCAGAGCTACAGGATCAACATCAAATAGGCCCAGGCCAGGACCTACACATTGGTAGCCACGGATGTAAATCTCGAGCGTGTTATGGTTCATCGATCTTGGGAATTCCGAAATCAACTTTACAGGTAATAATGCGAAAAAAGCTCAAGTTCCATCCATATAAAATTCAAATTGTTCATGATTTACACGATTGTGACTTTGAATTAAGAAAAACTTACGCGGAGGTGATGTTGTTGAGATTTCGTACTGCTACCCGGATGGGCAACATATTCTTTAGTGACGAAGCTCACTTTCACATTGGATGATATGTAAATAAGCAGAACTTTCGTTACTGGGATGTCTACAACCCAAGACAAATGTATCAAGTGACTTTACATAAGCCTAAAGTAACAGTCTGGTGTGCCATGTCCGCATCTGCAATCATAGGGCCTTATTTCTTTGAAAATCAACATGGCCAAACTGTAACTGTGAATTCGGAGAGGTATGCACAGATGTTAAATTACTTTTTCCGAGTAGAACTACAGAATAGTCCATCCTTCAACCAAAACACATGGTTCCAGCAGGACGGGGCCACAGCTCACATGTGTCCATGAATGCAGTGCGGCAGTTATTTCCAGAAAAAAACATATCCCGAAACGGTACCGTACCGTGGCCACCTAGGTCACCCGATTTAAACCCATGTGACTTTTTCTTATGGGGATACTTAAAATGCGTTGTTTACAAAAGAAACCCGAGCACTGCGGCACAACTTAAAGAAAATATTCGAGCCGAAGTCAGTAGGATACCCCAGTCGCTCTGCAAACGCATTTTTGAAAACATGCGTGCTAGACTCGAAGAGTGTGTCAGACTCGATGGCCGCCATTTGGAAAACGTGGTTTTTAAAAAATTAAATCCGCATTTGTTGTTACAAAGTTAAAATAAACCTACTTTGTATTAGAGGTGTAGTTTTTTTTTACAATTTTTCAAATATTGAAATCTGCCACTGGACACCTGTATATATTTATATATATATATATATATATATATATATATATATATATATGTGTGTGTTTTTATATATATATATATATATATATATATATATATATATATAAATAAATTTTTGTTTCATAGAGATTTAAGAATTAAATTATAGTTTCAAAGCTACAACCCGCTACGAGACATATAAATTTCTCTCATTATTGAATGAATGATTTCACGCATTCTCTTATTTAACCTAAATCTGAATAATTCCCCCTATATATTACAAATACATACAAAAGGTAATAAACTTAATATCCTAGAAACTTTAGAAATATACAGACATAAAAATGATACCAAGGTTAATACATTAAATGAACAACTAAATATAATATCATCACCCATTCTTAATATCTTCTAGATGTAATATAAATAAATCAATGAAAAAAAAAAATTAAAAAATCAATGTTGTACATTGATACTACAGTACCTTGGAAATTGTTCCACCACTAATACACATATAAATATAAGTATATATATATAATAAAACCAAAAATTCAATACTCAGTTACTTATAAATTTACGATCACCAGATTGAACAATGTCCATATAGAATGAATTTTGTAGACTATACATAGACTATAAAACTGAGGTGGTATGTTAAAGATACAACGACAGCCTCGTGATGCAGTTCTCTGTAGATGACAAGATAGTGATCAAATTATAGATTTATTATTGAAAAAGCGTCGTCGCTTGCTCGGCAGCTGCAACGTGCCCATGTTGCATTAAATTGAGACAGTTTTTTTATTTTTTATGCGGCGTATTTCGAAAATAAATGGTAAACATTTACAACGTCGTAGAGTTAGTTTAAACGTAGCGTAGCAAACGTAGTACGTAGAAAACGTATTTCGATTTGTTTAGTGGTTTCCTTTTTTTGCATAGTTATTTTAATTCCTGTTATATTTTTTGCTATACCTACGAGACGAAGGCACTTTCATTTGTATTAAATACAATTTGATTTAATGCAGCCAATACCTTTATTCAGTTCCATTAAAGGGCATCACTATCACTTGTCAGGCACGAGTGGAACTCGCACTTCAAGAGTTCTGTACCCACATATTTAGGCAGTCATGAAAATTTAATGTTACGTAAAATTACTAATTTTCAAAATTTAAATTTTTTAGAACTAAAATGTATTTCTTACTCTATTCTTCACAGGCACATATTTAAAAAAAATGTATTTATATGATATGTAGTTACATCATTATATAATTAACGATTTTCTGATTTTTTCCTTTACTTGTGCTGTGAAACCTTGCTTCTTGCCAAATTTCACGGTCAACAAAAAGTACTCTATAGGTTTTAATTTATTTAGGAGTGTCAAAATATGCGGCATAAATGGGCGTATTTTTAGTTTTTTTTTTAATTGCGTTGACTTAAGGGCTTAATTTTTTAGTAGTGATGAAATGTGTAATTATCTCTACTACTGAGATTAAGAAATGAGCTAATGACAAAACCACAGCATTATTCTGGCTGTCTGCAAGAGGATACGAATCGCATATTGTAATGAAATGTTTCTAAGATTCTTTCTATACTTCGTTTTGGAAATGATTTCGTAATATTAAAAAATCTGTGCAACAATACTTACAGCCAGTAACATAGTTATTCAAATAAACTTTATTTACAGTTAAAATGTGTTAAATGAAACCAACCGCGGTTAATTTCAAAGGAAAAATATAAATATGTTTTACGCAATTGGAACAAGAAATTGTGGAAGATAAAACTCTATGCCATATGGTTGGCAATCATTATAAAAGAAGAACATTTTTCTGAATCATGAACTATTTTGGAAGACCATTTGAAGAATGCATGCTTTAAACTTCATTCCTAAGTTCACGGTAATGGATTACTGTTCTTATAAATAACCGACTTCTATTTGCAAATTTTCTCTGCCTTGATTAGGGATGTTATTCCCATATTTCAAAAGACAATGTGTTAGTTTCTGTTACCGATATTAGACTGAAATGGCTCCACTTAAATCCATTGCTCTTGGGTAGAACGTAGGATCTAGTAGACTGAACTTCATCAGCAGACTATATTAAGAGCTAGGACTTCTCCTGTTTCTTGGCTATTTCACCTATGGTCCACGATGCGTTTCACCTGTCTCTTTTCCTCTTCCTAAGGTTTACAGAAGAGGACTTGTTGCTCTATCGCATACTGTGTCTTCCGGAAATTGTATCCAATCCGTCTCCACTTTCTTCTCCTTACTTGGGATTTATCTTCTTTCCTTATACGATTCCAGCGCTCTTTGTTCTGTTTCATGAGATAGATAAACAGTTTTGGCTTATGTAAATTAATTTTAAATAGGAGAAATTATATCCTAGTTGTACATCGTTGTTGCTGTTAAATTTGATTATAAAAACCTATCTAACCTTTGCCCAAAAAGAGCATGAAGAATTTTAATGGCTCAGTTTTTTGAGAAATTCACCATCTTTTTTCACCTGCAAAATAAAAGGCAATAAATTAACTCAGTTAAACTTAATAATATCATTTATAAATAGTTTAACAGCCATAGCAAGTAGCTTTACATATTTACATACAAAGAAGTATTTACGGAATCCTTGCTGTGTGTTTTTTTTTCATATTTAAAAGTGATTTTACGAAACAACACCACTTAGGTAAGAAAGGTCATACATGCTAATGTTTACAGTTTCGTAGTTAATTAATAAATAGAATCATGGCATATTATCGCCCGACTAATATTTTGTAACTCGAGTTATCATGCCTATAAATAATGTACAAATCTAAATATATTAAAATCTGCATATCAAAAATATGTAAATCTAACGTGACATACTTTTAACGAAAACGATTAACTCATAATTATTAAAAAATACGTGTGATCATTTATTACTTATAAGATTTTATATGCATGCAAATGCAAATTTTCGATATAAATCTATTGTGAATTATTTACAAATGCCAATGCCAATACCTAAATTTCTTATAGATACTTCTCATGTGCTGTGAGCATTCAAAATATATTCACAGAAAACAGTCGTATAGCCAAAAAATTGAGAATCCGATTTAAATCAAGATCAGCTCTCTGACTGCGTACCAATTCGCACTCAACGGTTTATTTGTATTAAATACAGCCGTAAAAAAACAAATAGTCGCTAATACCTTAGGTTATCTTTATGAATCACGAATAAGTGTTTATTAATATATTGAATTATCAATAGTGACTGACTAAACTATCAACGTATCCACTGTCCAAGAAGAGAAATTTACAATTTAAAAAGAAAATTTGTTCATTAAATATAATTATTTCGATATTAAAATAATGGATAAAACACATAACGAAATTCGAATTTTTAGTTATAATGTGTTGGTATAATCGAGTGATCAACTAAAATTCTATATAAATGTGATGAATATATCTTACAGGCTCGTATTTTAAGTACCTAATTTTCTACTTAATGAGATGAAAATCAACTTATTGTTCCTTTTCTTAAAATTCGCTAATCTCATTTTACTACAGTGAAATTTATTCACAATTGTGAATTTATTTCACTTCGGGAAATATTGAATAATTTTATTGCATAAATACACACGAACAGACATGTACGCATATATCTGTGTGCACGCGAACGCACGCACCCACGTGCAGGTGCACGCGCATTTGCAAACGGGCGAACACGCGTCTACATTTCCGCGCACTCGTTGAGAGAAATGTGCACATATGTTCTAAAGTACGTATACACTGGGCGTGTATACGTACCTTAGCACATATAGATATAACACATAACTTATTTGTTCCACAGACTAACATAGTGAGAGATTGGGAAATGAATACGTCCTGCAAAAGTTTTTAATATGTTATCCCAAATTTTAAAAATTACGATGTAATTAGAAATAAAATGAATTAAATATACAGGTAGGGACATGAAAAAAGGCTTTTACATTTCATGCTTAGTAAAAATATCACTGCAAGTATTTTTATTATTATTTAATTCATCGTTAGAAGTAAAATGGTCCATATAAAGTTATCACGAATGTGAAAACATATTCATCCAGATAAGTTACCTACTTTTTGGGAGAAAATAAAAAAGAATATTTTCAAAACTACGCCCCAAACTAAACCATACTGAAGCGGCTAATTGCTTTTCATTTATACGTCGGAGCTTTGGCGGCTCCCTATTAAACTGCTCTCTTTTTGATTAATCGAATGCAGTGAGTTGAATACTAAAACATTGTGGCAGCGACTTTGAAGCTTGGTGCACCAGTCATGTGTCACCGCTGCAACTGTGTCTGATATTAATGATGTTCTGCACGTAAAGTTTTAACAACGAAAATATTCAGGCGCGTTTTAAATAACGAAAAAAGTTCACAACAAGGAAATTAATATCTTTTGGTTTTGAATATCTCTTATTTCCTTATTTCTAACATTGTTAATTTTTCATTTTTGAGGACATAATTAATGCGTATTTATAAAGGTTTGTAAATAAATGTCCATATTTTATAGCCTACATTTTACTTTGTATCAATTTAATTTAATAAACATAAAACTTTTAATTTTCAAGATATTTTTTTTACATTATTTTCATAAATTTTTAGTCAAGAGACAATAGCAAATCCTCCCGGTTTTCGTGTGAAAAAAAATCTTTTACGATTACACATTTCCGTAACTACCTATAGGATGTGATCACACTTTAAAGATGATGTATTTGTTAATAAGGTAAAATATGTATTAAAAATAATATATATACCACCTTCTAACAAAAAATAATAAGACATCGTTGAAATGTACTGAAATTATGACAGTTGCTTGTCATGGATGTCATATACAATTAATTATTTTTAATTACTCTTAACAACTATTTGTATATTTATTTACACACTGTACTGTCTTCCTTGGACTACTCGTTGAAGAGAATCCACAGATGAGACACAAATGCCCCAAAAAGTTGTATACATTCAAATAAGGATTACATAAAAAAGTATCATTACATATCGTTAATTATCTGGATTTAATGTGGAAAAATAAATATTTGTGAATCTTTGTTTCATGAATATTTTTGCTCTCAATGCATTTCTAATAGCGACCTGACTAAGAGTAATAAGAATATCACATAACTGTTCACAAAGAATAATAAGTATTATGTAAATTACATGCTATTTTTACTTGATAAAATAAACATGCATATAATAGTACAAAATATTATAATTAAATCAGTTTTGGCAAAGTGCTACAAAAGAATAAATTTTTCATAAAATTAATCAACTAACACTAAAATAACAAAAAATAGAAACCTTCTTTTATCAATTAGCTTGTAATTTGGTACATGCATATATATCAATAAGTTTCATTTACAGTTTTATCATCACCTAGAAACTACATATCATTATTGTCTGTGATTGCAGCACAATTCTGGCAGAACGAAACAGTGTGTTCGGGACAAATATATTTATGGCATTCGTCACAAACATTTGCTGTCTTGGGATGGCGGGCATAAGGACATACTTGACACCATTTTCGTACATCTGGAACTCTGACAGGTGCTTCTTTTTCAGGTTCTTCACTGAATTCGCTGATTCTCTTTCGTAGCTGTCTCGGCAGTTGAGGTATTTCTTTACGGTACTTCAAGTGTTCGGTAACAAGTAATCTGCCCAATGTTTTTATAAAATTTTTTTTTCGACGTTTTTGAATAGAGTCTGTGTTAGACCCGTGTATAATTTAAGCCTTAATTCCAGCCATATTGAGCTTTGCATAGAAGACAATGAGAGGCCAATTTTACGAGTTGCGGCTCACATCGTATGTAGCAGACAACTCATCTTCTATCTCTACTCCACCTTTAGTGGTGTTATAAAACGTGTTTATCTGATCTTTTTTTTCTCTCCTGTTGATTCATCAATTTCAGCATTGTGGTGGAGACTAGACATGAACATAAAAAGCTTTTTTTGGGTTATGAGACACGAGCCATACATCCTTTTGAAAGGCAAACTTCGACGAATATATAGCTGCATCGTGACCGCGAGAATTGATAAATACCTTAGGAAAAATGTTTTTCTTACTAAATATGGCCCTTCTGGCTATTTCCCTGCATAAATCTCGAGATTGAAAGTATAAAAGCTTTTTGCGTCAACCAAGACTAATAATTTTAATCCTTATTTTACAGGATTTAACGGAATATACTGAAAAAAATTGCGTAATCCTCTAAATGCCAGCAACATTTCATCTATAGTTACGTATTCGTTCAGTATATATCCTTGCTTACAGTTCTCGACAAATATGTCAAATACTTGACGCATAGGGGCCAAGTTGTCTAACAGCTTTCTTTCATCTTGTGTAGATTTATCATCAAATCGCAGACAACTTTGAATGAAATGAAATCGCTCCCGCGACATTGTCATTCGAAATATTTCGACTCCTGTACCGTCTGAAGACCGAAGATCGACAGTGTTTTGTCTTCCAGAGCGATAAAATCCAGCAATGTATACTCGCTGTTGGGCTTACGCCAGGTGTTTGGCGAATGATGTTTTGTGAGCGGGTTCGATCTTGTTGGTGAGGAGGATTTTTAGACAATCTAGTCCCATCTTTGCCAATATAAAATGAATTTGTTACCTGGTCATTCGATTCCTCTCCTTCTAACACATGTGGGTTACGAGATGGCAAGCCGGATAGCAGTACGTCATTCTCGCTGTCAAATTCACTGCTTGCGTTTTGCTCAGTTATCATTATCCTGACTGCGTGTACTCAAATAATCTTCATTTTCGCTACCGTCGGATAGCAAGTAATCTTCACTGTTGGATTTCATTAAAACAAGGCGTATGCGCTCATTATCACGCTCCTATTTATTCATTTTGTATGAAAACACATGAAAATATAATAATTATAGTTAAAAAATATTTTTGAAACATCGCAAAAAAAATGTTACGCCGTAGTTGAGGTGGTTGTGGTGGTGTTGGTGGTCATATTTACCCTTCCTGACTCCACGCACGTGCTGTTTCTATCACAGGCAGCGGCCAACTGAGTAGTGGTGCGTGGCGCATGTACTAATCCCTTAGCAACAGTTACTGAGATGCCCAAAACCATATGATTGCGGGAAAAAAAACTACACACAACTAAAAATTGACAGGGTCAAAATGGCCATTCCACATCCTCGCCGGGTTAATAAAGTTCACAAATTGATATATTTACTTAATACGGTTTACGGACGGTGGTAAAGGTGAGAATGGCTTTAAGATCCTGCCTGTCCCTATAGTCATCCTCACCTAGTCACTTTGGTGGTTCGTATGAATAGTGGACGGTAGTGGCTAAACCGCCGCGGTACCCCCTACTAGAAAACCAATGAGATTCTGGCGACCGATCTATGGCAGTATAACCTCACATGTGTGTCCAGGAAAATAGTTGGAAGAGACCTCAGCTGGTGCAAAAAGTAACGGGAAACTACTGCATGTATATTCCCATGAAAGTCTACATAGAAGTAAAAGTAAGTAAATCACGGTTGACATACTAACCGCTTAATGACCGGCACTACTCTGCGTCTGGACCAGGCGGTAGAAAATTGGTTACCGGCCATGCTGAAGTGAGCAACCAGGTTCCTCGCGGAAATCTAGGTACTAAAAATATCCTCAAACTGTAATAAGTTCTAAGGATAGGTACATGCAATGTGCGCGGCTTGTTGAGTCCCGAGAAATTAAAGATTTTAGAGAGGGAGATTACTAGATGTGTGTTTATAATCTGCGGACTCAGTGAAATCTACTGGAAAAATAATGGATACTTCCTCACTGATATCCACATCGCTTATTTCTCAGGAAATGACACCAAAAATCGAAATGAGTTGGCATGCCTCATACCCCTACACCAGATAAATTGTATATAGGGATACGGGCCAGTCAATAACCCAATACTTCTTGCCAAACTTAAGGCGTCGCCTATAAATTTAAATCTGATACAAGTTTACGCCTCTACAAGTACTGCAAGCGAAAAGGATATTAAGGACTTCTACTCAGAATTACAAACTACCATCGCAAAGGTCCCCAGCAGAGAGCTGCTTCTAATCTTAGTAGACTTTAATGCTAAAACTGGTGCTAACTTTCATGAGATAAGCAATTATATAGGAAGGTTTGCACTTTGTATGCGCAATGAAAGAGGTGAATGTGTGATACAATTTGCATCAGAAAACAACCTTACAATAGTAACAGTCATTTTCAATACCATTCGCGGAGATTTTATACCTAAACATCTCCAGATGGCAACTACCGTAACCAGTTAGACTACATCCTTATTAGGTTGCGCTGAAGAACGTCCATTCAAGATGCCCACACACTACCCGATGCAGATTGTGACTCTGACCACCAGCTACTTATTTCAAAAGTTAAACTGAGACTTTGAGCAGCCAGAAGTCACGACAAGCACTAGAAAATTTCAATAAAGAAAAACTCATAGTTCTTAGAAATACTAGAACGGGAATTAAATCAATCGGGTGGATGCATATTGCATAAAGTCATCTGATATACTTTGGAACCGTGCAAAGAATTCTATAGAGACTGCGGTCGTAGAATCCGGACCATTACTGACTGAAATATACATGTGTCAACATAGGATGACTGAAGACACACTCGCATTGATTAAGGAAAGACGTAGGATGAAAGCAAAGGCTCAGATTTTAAGGACCTCAATCTTAAATTGCACAAATACAGACGGCATGTAGGCAAAACCACAAAGCTTATTTTGACAAGATGTGGGAAGAAGTCGAAGCATTTGTCATTAAACATGAGCCCAGGGACTTTTATCGCAAGATTAGTTTCATTAGCAAAACACTGGCATCCAAAACATGGGCTATCAAAAATAGTCGTGACGAAGTGGTAACAGACCTAAACCGGGTTGCTGAGACACAGAAGAGTTACTGCCAATCCCTGTTTGAAGAGACGCAGTCGAAAATTTTTCCTTTCGTAGAGACTGGTGAAAAAGAATTGGAACCGAACATTCTTAAGTCGGAAGTTAGAGCCGCAATTAAGCGTCTTAAAAATGGAAAAGCCGTTGGTAAAGATGCAATTTCTACAGAAACCATAAAGACTGTGGGAGGGCAAGGATTGATATTTTCCACACCATTTTGCAACAGAATATGGTAGATAGGAACTTGGCCAAAGTAATGGGTTCATACAGTATCTGTGTCCTTGTATAAAAAGGGGCTCAGCCAAGAAGAACTACTGACTTATTGCCCTTAATTCACACGAAAGCAAAATCATGTGTACGTCTTAAATGAACGACTGAAAGTTTACTTGTCTACCAACCCTTGTCTATCAACACTTGTTCAGACTCGAATTCTAAAATTATTTGGCCTTGAATCTGAAATTGTTTGGTCGAAAATTTTTTGGTTTTTGGCTTTGACTTCTAAAATTTTTGTTGCCACTTTGATAATAACAAAGTTAGAAAAAAATTATTGTAAGAATAATTTATTTATATAATTCTGTTAGTATATAATACTTTTCAAATACAAGCGTGTCTTCTCAGACCAATTCGTTAATTTCCCAGATGGAGTTTAATAATTAAGACACACCTTTAATTTTAACAACCAAGTTCATAATTACTAAGAAATGGTTTGTGAAATCCTCATGTATAAATAATAATAATTACCTTTTATTTGCTAAATACAAATAAATCTTGAATTTCCTTCAGTCGCATTATAAAGGTTGAGCTAGTTTTTTATGATTATTACTCAAGATACAAAACACGGTCATTGTAGCAAATTCGACAACAAAGTTAAAGAGCTTACGATAAATAACTCAACACTGTCTGGTGAACACCGTCGTTTCATATCACAACTTTATCTCCGTGAGCAACGTGTCGTTACCTCCTAACGATTTTTATGACCATATAACGGGCAAAATTTTGTTACGTGATTGTATCAACGAGTTCAATCTATTTTACTGGCAATGTAACAAAGTATTGCTTTGTCATGTAAACAGTACTTTATATCGTATTAAAATATTGGATTCTCGATAAAAAGTTACTTTATTTTACTCAATTTTACCGGAAATATAGAAAAAGATTTAGAATTTTTGCTCAATGTAGAATATTTATAGCTCTTTTTCACTTACAAACATTCAATGGTATTATTAAACTTTAACGTACGTAGTAGTTACACTTTAACCTACGTAGTGTTATTATTAAACTTTAATAAATACTATTTTCATAACGTAAATTTATTGGCTAATAGTCTTTCGGAGACATGAAAAAATAGAACATATTTACAAATTATAAGATTTAATATAATAGCGTTAGGTTACCTACAACCTTTGCATAGGCTTCTCAACACCCTAATTCCATAATTCTAGGTTAAGTAGTTTAAAAATAAGGGCTAACATAGTACATAGTTCTACTGCGTTCAATCTGGGCTGTTCTTAGTTTCGATGAGTAAAGAAAAAATAAAATACGAACATTCCAGGAACTGAGAGTACACTTAATTCATAATTTCCGTTTTTAGCAAAAAGCAAGCAAAGTGACACGTCATGCACGACGAGGGTCATGGCATACTTTTATATAATGTAGCCAAGCATTGGTTGCCAGGATTTAAAGAAGTAAAATTTTATCTCTCTGATTATCATCGCCCAGATCGACCACGAAATTTAGAAACAATTAAAAATCATTATTGAAATAAATTCCACGTTCTTCTTCCCTTGATGATACCAATTAAGGCATGTTTGGGGATATAAATATGTTTCCTTGTGAACTTATGATCAATCCATTTCTGTTTGCAGCATTTTATTCGGTGTTTAAATGGAATTTTCAAACATCACTCGGGTAGATTTTTGGTTGTCTTCTATGTCTCCAACGTATATAGCAGTATGCTATTGACCTTGGGCAAGAATATTTTTAGTTACAATATCTGTGCCAGTTTCTACAATACGGAGCGGAGACGAGCGTTATTATTAGACGAGCGTTAAATTTAAATAAATATTTATAATAACAGAACATTTTAGGTGATGTAGAAATAGAGAATACTTTTTCCATGTAGTAATAACCCTAAATTATTAAAAAAAAATACCTTTTACAGCACCGTTTTCAATTAAAATTGAATGATTTCTATGGATATATCAGCACATATTGAAGTACAATGTTGGCTAATTTGCAAGTTTGACATCACCATTTCACGCGTCTTTTAAAATGATCTTTATTTCACTGGTTATGGAAGGTTCACAATATGTTGTTTCTAACGTTTTTTAATTATCCATGTCCTTTATATTTATACATGTAGAAATGACTTATAAGATCAACTTTCGAGACGGAAAACATCGGCGACGTGTATTATCAATAACAATAAAATACCAATAACACTTCTTTAAAATTTTATAAGTTGCCCATTAATTATATAAATTGTAATTAATTAAATTTTTTTCCAATACGTTTTGTTAATTAAATATGTTTTATTCAAACGAAACAGATTGGTTCTGCTACAATAATAAAATAAAAAATAAGCTTCTCTAACTTCAAAAGCTATGAAAAAAAAATGTCACCTCCCCTATTTCATTAACTATAATTATGAAAATGCTAGTGTTTGTGAAGATATTTTTTAAATTTACACTAAACTGGAAATTTAAAATATGTTGCGCTTTCAAAAGATACGGTGGACTATATATTTACTGGTTAATAATTATACTAACACGTGTAGATAGTAGAAAAAAATACTATGTATCTAAACTATAAGTATTAGAATATTATACATAATGTTATATATTAGTAAGTATATACGTCACTATTTTGTTATTTTAACCACAGATTCTTATAAAATTATGCAAATATAATTTTAACAAAACCAAGAAAGAATAGAAACTTGGCATTACTTATCAACAAATGTTTAGATCATCATCACAATGTAATTAATACTCAGTTTTGCACGCGGCATACGAATGTGTCTTCTTGCCTTCGCAAGTACCTGCTCGTGAGTCATCTTCATTCAATGTCCTATCCTCCTACCGGAGCAACAATTGAAAGTGTCTGTCAACACATTGGTTCACTTATCGACAGTGTTTGCTGCTAAATTTACCATTTAATAGTAAAAGCTTGCGGACCGAATCCTTAAATTTATAGCGGGGTGTGGATTGTTATTTATCGAGGCAGGTTTTGGGTAAAAGTCTTAGTTTGAGAAGATTTTAAAAAAGTCTTAGTTTGAGAAGATTTAATTATTTTTGTGGGCGAACATTTGATTATTTTTCGAGACGTATATTAAACGAATGATTTTTTCACGTGGCTACGTCCCATGTTACATAATTGGCCTTTCTTGTAAAGTAAAAAATATTATCTATTTAAAAATTTGAAGTAAGTGTTGTTATGATAATACTAGAGTTCCATTCGGCCATGTGGGTAACAGATGACGCGAGAATCTGAAAATCGATTTGTACCAAAATGAAACAAATGTTGTATAGCATTATTTAAAATATAGTACAGTCTCATTCACAGCTATGTAATCGTCGCTAAATAATCTTTTCCAAAAGAAATGCTTATGTTTATATTAAAAACTTTCTTCTTTTATTAGAGGTATGTGAAATTACTCAATAAAATCATAATTATTTTTGTATATTGTACTTTGATGCTGACCAAACGTTCCTTCTATCGTTAGTACGAACGACAATATTTTTTGTAATTCTATATTATTTACTAATTAATGAATTCTTTCAACAACATTTTTTTTTTATTTTTCCCAAAAACATTGCTTTTGAACTTCCTGAAATTATTATCCATTGTTTGTTTTGTAAAGGTGTATCTTTGGACTTGAAATAAAACTACGATAGACTTTTTTTGTATTTGAAATGAAATTTCCACAAACCTGGCTATTCTAATATATTAATATTGCCCAATATTTTTAGGGAACTGCTTAAAGAATAAATTAAAAAATTATAAGCAACTCAACGTCCGAAGTACAATTTGCGAATCAAGTTTTCTAACTAAATATTGTTGCAATTTGTTTATACCCTTGTAGCAAAATAATCGAAAAAGTATATTTTTTTGGAAAATCAGAAATTATAAGAATTTAAAAACTTCCTAAAACAAAATACCTAAATATAAATCACACTTTAATGAGACGCTATGATAAAATATGAAAAAATGACATTAAACAAATTTTAAAAAAAATATCGAGCTATCATAGGATGTCCGGCACATAGGAAATATGAAAAATGTTATAAATATTGATCAGACCCAGACCCAGAAAATAAATATATACAAAAAATCATTCGTTTGAACAATGATGAATGCACATATAGCACCGTATATCTGTGAAGCACCGTTAATTGAAATATTATGTGCACTATCAAATTCCGATAAACGGTAGGGGTGTTTTTTATTCAGTAAATTTTATAATAAGTTTATACAATTTTAAATAAAAATATTGTTACAAATGTTTTACACTTCAAAATAATTTTATTTCCACAACCAGAAAAACGGTTCGTTAGTCTAGGGGTATGAGTTTTGTTAAGGATGCGTATTTAAGTCAAGTAAGCCAACTATGTTTATACACCACTTTTTACCTTTTAAGATAGTTTAATGCAATACACCCATATCAACGAGCTGGCCGAATTAAGTCGGAAAGCCCAGAAGAGTTGCGAAACTGTCCGAATGGCAGACAAGACGCGAAGCTGATTGAATTAAGTCGATAATTCACGAAGGTGGCCGAACGGAAAGGTGCGTCTGGCTATCAAAATGCTTTAACTCCCATCAAAATGTGCCATCAGATGTTTCACATCAAAAACTTTTCACTCTAAGTTGCGCCTCGGGTTTCAAAAATATGATCCCATTTGTTAGAAGTGAGACGTCTAGATTAATTAATAATGCATTAATCCTTTCGACACAAGGTCTGTCAGAGTATTATTGCATGTCTTTTAAGACATTTTTATTTTCTTCATTATCTATGATATTAATTAAAATATCTCTTCATTAATGTTTCTCCTGCTGAACTATAAAATGTCACATTCATTTAGAGATTAAAGTATGTATATTCATATCACCCTGAAGGACAAAATATAAAAAAATTATGCCTTAAATATCATTTACCATCATTTACGCTATGATTACCACTTACTGGAGAAGCAATTGAACAAGTTTCAATCACATATTTGAACTGTATGAATAATTAATTTTTTTTTAACACATAAATTAATGATATCTGTTAAATCAATTGTTGCCTTTGATTTGCAAATACTAGAAAAGCAATACTCAACCCGGTTTCAAAATTAGCAATACAATATTCATCCCAAAATTACATCCCGATGAGGAACATTATTGCCACCTTTTCAAATAAATATCAACGTTAGGATCCGAAATATCAAAAACACATTCAATTACTCCTATATCGATCATCTGGTCGTACAAGTACGGAGATGACAGTAAAATTTTAAGCATCATTTTATTCCCGCCTCTCATTTCATGGTATAATTTACAACTTAAACTCATTGAAACATTACGTTCCCATCCCTCGTTACGGCAACCGAAATACAGAACAAGATCATGGCAAGCTATCAAACTCCCTTGTTAGTTTACAGGTTGTTGCGGGCTGCGCTGCGATTTTTTGTGCTTTTTAACAAAGTGCAATTTTTAGTTTTATGGGTAAAACTATCTTTCTAATTTTTTTTACATATCTATCTTCTTCCATGCATTTGGAAAAAAATTATTATGTTCTTTTTAAAATATGCATAGAAAAATAATTAACTATAGAAATTTAAGTGATTAATAAATTATAAGACGATAATTCTGTCGATATCAGGAGAAAAATAATTCTGTGAGTATGAGTTCGACTCAAACTCATACGACGAACGTTATGGACATAATTGGGTACATATAAACATTTGAATATTTTAGAGTAAAATGTGTTTCTATCAAATCGTTAATATTATTTTTCTCCGTATTAATGTATTGCTTAATATAACGTTCGTACGCGTAAAAATATCGTAAATTTCTCAAAAACCACAAAATTTCTATATTTTTCACAACAAAAAACAAAATTGTTGCCTTTACTATCTCAGTCGTGTTTTGTGATTTGAATACTTAATTTACGGGAAAAGTCACGAGTATGCCAAGTTAGGTAATTTTTTATTATTGGAGTATGTCTGGGTGTCCTATAAATATTTGCGAATTAACCACGCTCAAGCGATAAAACGTAATGCGTCTCTCATGAATCTACACATCAGGCACCTGTTCACATAAAATTTATTATATAATTTTATGTGAACAGGTACCTTTATACCCTTACTCCGTGTAACTGGAATATTAATTTATAAGCTGGAATATTTTGTTTTCAGCAACCTACAACGTGCAACGCATGCGCGAGCGTTAAGTTACTGACAAATTGTGAAAAACAATTTGATTGTGTTTTATTTTATTGAGTCTAATAATAACAATTGTCCGTAGAGATATGAGTCCATTACGAGCAAAATAGGAAATCATATTTCTTTATTTTGCTATATCTGTAATGTGCGTATGTAAACAAAATGGAAACAAAATATCATAGACGTTGTGCAGGTAGTTTAAACCATTTATTTCGAATTACATATTAAAAAACAAAATGAGGCATGGGTTCCTTCTAAGGAGGCTAAATATTGTATTGAGCGTTTGCCCTTCTAGAGGAAAGGATAACTCTCATGGTTAGACTTAGATATCCCTATCATTCGAAAAAAATCCAAAAATATTTGATGTTGACTACTTTTATATAGTAGAAGCTCTTAATCAGCACAAATCATGAAAATATCCTGTTTTAGAAATTTCGAAACATTCTGTGTTACACAACTAAGAACGTTCTCTGCCTATTTACGTCTTATGTCTAAAGTGTAGGTCATCGATATATATATAATGTTAACAGATTCACAGATTTCAATATAGTCTGCGGGTTCATGTGGAAAAAAATATGTAAGAGAAGCGTTTGCACCAAGGTTGTTTTCTGAAAATTAATAAAATGATTTGTAATGAAATCTGAATTAATGGAAGTAGGTTTCGGAACTTTCAGCGTCAAGAGTAAAGCATACGAATTTAATGCAATCGAAAGTAAAGGTTACAGCGATTAAATAAGAATGAAATAAATTTTACCGTGCTTTAATGACTAAGAAGACTTGTCTATTATAACAATATCTCAGTTATTTGAATACCTGTTTACTTAGATATGGTTCATAGCAGCGAATCTGTATTGACAACTTTAAAAGTCCATATAGCCATATTTAAAGAAGGCTATGAAAATATTACATTAGTTCTACTAAAAATTAAAATCGAATATCAGTGATCGTCAGGTGTTGATTTAAAACTGGTTATGTTTTAGTTAGCAAAATGGATTTCTTGAACAGTCGAGCAAAGCAAGATCATTATTAATATGACTTGTGGCCTTTAATAGAATTCTTAACAGTGGGTAGAGATAATGAGCCATTGTTAAGTAAAAAAATCTTATTTTCACCACATCACGTCAAAAAAAATATGACAAAAAAGTTTGTCAAAACGTGAGACAATTATGCTTTAAATATATTTTCAAAAGGTTTCCTACGCTGAGTCTGGAAAAGTTAGAAGGTGGTATATTTGACGGCCCTTAAATTCGGACATTGATGAATGATATGAACTTCGTTAAGGTAACGACTACTGTGGAAGCTTAAACTTGAATTTGTTTGCATCGGTAGCAAAAAAATTGTTTGCTGATTATAGAATGTTAAATTATATAGAAATTTTACAAAAAATGTGAAACAATTTTAGAAATTTTGGAATGAATATGGGGATAAAAATATAGTTTTTCCACGGCCACTGGCACATATTTTCTCACAAACTGGAAGATTGCAACGACAAACAAACAGAATGCTTTTACCGGGATGTAAAAGTGATGGAAGAAAATAGAAGACCAGAAAAGATATCGGGTCAAATATTTATATGTGCAAAGAATATATGGAACCGTTGTGGTGCGAGTTCTCCTCTTACTTAAAGTTGGATCCTTCACCCCTGAATTTTTATTGGCACGAGAATAAACTATTTTAGATACTTACAAGTAATTATATAATATTTGGGTTTGTTTATGCCTATACTCATTTAATATCACAACAAAATATGAAATTATACAAAAACGCTACTTACGATCACCTCCTCCACCCAAAATTGTTTTTTTAACCTCCCTGAGTTTATTTAATAATTTCTAACCAAATAATATTTCGGTACAGTCGCGATTAAATGACAAAATAATGTCATACGAAAGGTACACAAAAAAATTGGGGACAAAATTTAATGAAAGCATAGAAAATAAATAAATAATAATGGAATAACCACTAATTTTATATTTATGACGTTAAATAATATATGCTATGTGCTTATGAGAGGTAAATCAAATATCTATATGCTAATGCTCTATTATAATAAACACATACATACATAAACACATATGCGCACGCACATATATACATACAAGTACAAAAACTTAAATATATATATATATATATATACATATATATATATATATATATATATATATATATATATATATTAGGTATTTCCATAGAAACGAAGAAGGTATAGAAGGTATATGCGTTTAGGGCGAAAGGTTGTTTGTTTTTTTTTGTGTGTCGCTCGCCAAGGGGCGCTGTAAAATTGTGTTGCAAACGAATGCTCTCATTTTTCTCCAAACCCTTTGACCCATTTAGAAACGGTTTTCGGTAAAAAAGTTTGCGATTTAATGGCGTATATTTTCAGTTAGGTGTTATGTTGTTAACTTGTCAGGGGGCACTATAATAAATGTTTTTAATTGATCTAGATTAACTACTTTGTGGCCTTTCTTTGGCTTCATCGATTTATGATCCTCCTAACATATTTCTTAAACGCTCTAGTTCTGCCAATGCTCTGCTATTGCGTGGATTGTTGGAGTTTTTTTTTATTTAGATCAGTTATTACTACGCCGTCTAAAGATCATATTCTACTAAGCTTGCTCTTTGGCGAATGTTTTTAGAAGTCGTAAATTAAAATTTTGATTAAGCCCACAACAGATGTAAACGTTTTAATAAAAAAGTATAAAATAAAAAGCAAAATTACAAGTTTTGAAAAAATTCCTCGCCGGATGTAATCGTTATTAGAGAAAAATGATTAAATATTTTTTTTTAAAACCCCCGACTCAAAGAAAGTAAGAACCTATTAATATAATTACAAATCCAAGAATATCTGTCGGGGCTACCATGCATAACTAAAATTCTCTTAGGTGCACAAATAGCTGTTCTGTGCTTGTACAATGTAATTGATATTGGGAACGGAAATGGCAGTGGTAACCCCGACAGATATTCCTGGGTATGTAATTATATTTATACTATCTTACTTAGTTTTATCTTCTATACATATATATATATATATATATACAGAAACTAAATGTATGTTTGATGTATAATGATATGTAGCAAAAATAACAAAAGAAAATTAGTAGAGAGTAAAAAAAAAAGGAAAATGTGATGGCGGATGACGAAAATGGATAAATATCTACTTACTTTCCTCTAACCACTCGATTTCTGAAAATACTCTAAATATGAAAATCTATTCCGCTTCAAATGAGTATCACAAGTTACCGATTTACTACAACAATACAAATCACACTAGCAAGATATCTTCTTACCTCCATAGAGCAGGCTGTATAAGAGCTTGTGTAGCAAAAGCCTACACAAACCACTTATGGTAAGGAGCGTGTGTTGTCGAGGAATATTTTACGTTACGACACACATCAATGTGTTTCTAAGAGAATACTTAAAGCACATTATTCAAACTTGTTACGAATAACCTATTGCCGGAGATTTAGGTCCCCTTAGTGCTGTAATTATAACATTAATAAAGAATTTTGGTAACTCGTAATTATGAAGAGCGAAGCTAAAATATAGCAACTACCATTATGTTTGCTGGTTTATATATATATATATATATATATATATATCACACAATATAAACTAAAACTATAGGAGCTAAAACAATATAGTTTATAAAAATTAGTATTCATAATGTCACTTGCCCTACTCTTATAAATTATGACAATTAACAGTTCGTCTACTCGTGTTATAAGTTTTCTGTAATTTAACCATATACGTCGCCGTCAGGGTTCAGTAATAATACTACTATTCCTGAACACCTAACATATTGCTGAGTAAATGGTTACACGGTAAAACCACATTTCAAAGAGTTACAATATTAATTTCCAACATTCGATTTGGCAATCTTTCAATTGACTACCAGGGATGATACTAGCTGCATTCTATTATATTAACATACGGCACTATTATCTTGTTTAGATGAGTAATATCTTTAGTCGATTAGATTTTAATTCGAATAAAAATTGGACATACATGTGTAGTTTAGTAGATGTGACACTTCCTAGTCCTAAAAAATGATTTTCACGAGTGATTTCAAATTATTATTTATCGATTTTAGGACATAACTTAGGCTCCGAGATATGGATCAATAGGAAAATGTAAACCGAAACATCTTAATCCTGTGTAAAAAATAATATTGCGATAATTAGTATGAACAAGAATGATAAAATGGGTCAAATAGAATAAATTTTAAAAAAATGTGAAAATTATATGTACGTGTTTTTCTACCAAATTTTTATAGTTTCAGAGATAGAGAAGGAGACACATATTTTTAAACAATTTTCCACTTCATTTTCGAAGTGTATAAATACTAATATGAGGATAGTATATATTCCTAAAATTAGTAAACTAATGATCTGTTTTTTATTAGCATTTTTTATTAGCATAGTCAAATAACGTAGCATCAAAAAAAAACATGGTTCAAATTTGATTAATTATTAAAAACTTATTCTAATTTGAACTTTTTTTATTTGATAAGGTCGACCTTCAAAAGGACAATATAAACATTGAAGTGTATCCACTACATTAAATTGAACAATCTATCTGCTTACATCTATACAAATTATCCATTTTGTAGGTTTCGTTTCTATTTGCTTCATCGTTATCTTATTGTGTGATCCTTTTCTTCTCGTGCGAGTTCCTTTGTCGATAAAATTATTCAATAATAATTTGAATAAATAACAGCCAACAATTCGGAAACATCTGCTTTATCAAATCTACAAATTAACATAAATATACTGCAATAAATCATCAAAACGCTCGACTACCAACTAATACTATAATTTCCAGTTTTAAGACAAAGACAATAATCACAACGAAAATAAGGGCGACAAGCTTGATTCATTTCCATAAACTCAGGTAAATATCAAATGAAATAAAAGCAACATTCATTCAATGACGCAATAAATCAAATTAAATGTTCCACGTCTGCCATTAATGGCAACTTCCTCTCACTGCACGGAATTAATCTCTTTATCTAAGTAAACTCTATTCGCCAGGTGATCCCGAGGGCGCGAACGAATGTGGAGCTTTCGAAAGCTTTCATACGATTCACATTATTTGACTCGAAAAGATAATTCAGTTTAAAAGCACATGTTTTTGTTTTTAAGGTACATTGTATTGACATATTTTGAAAATGGGCACACTGGCAATTTCGCAATTTTCTAAAATACATAAATAAATTTTACACAACATAAGCTAATTTTTTTTAAGGTTAATAATTTTCCTTTTATCGAAGTATTTTCGGGTTTCTTTATTATTTGTTACTAAAATTCTGTAGAAAATTCTTCGTAATTGTAAGAGTTGTTAATATGTGCGATAATTTTGTATTGATTATTTTGTGTTTTTAAAAATTAGTATGTGCTTATGAGAGGTAAATCAAATAATGCTAATGGTCTATTATAATAAACATACATACATAAACACATATGCGCACGCACACATACATGGATACGCACGCTTGCAAGCACGCGCCCATATACATACACATACAAACACACATATATATATATATATATATATATATACGTTTAATTAAATGTACATATATGTGCAATTTCTATTGACACTGAAATTATTGTGACCAGAGATATTTCTAATCTGACAAAAAGGATAATTCTTTCCTATGTGATATTACTGTCATATGCTGATATACCAGATTATAACTACGACTACATCCCCTTACGCTAAATTAAGACCATCAACTCTAGTTCCAACTAAATATCGTATTAATTATTTGATTAATTATTTTATATTTTACAGTGCGATTCGCTTCTTAATGGAAGTCAGTTTCTTTTCTTTTGTTAAAAGTTTTATTTTTATCGTTTCTAGAGCCTATGTTACACATCAGGACTATGTGTAAACATAGGCTCTAGAAACGAAAGTACGTTAATACGTTACACATAATGTCATATACTACGAATAATTCAATGAAATATCATTTATTTAAATCGAAAAAAAGTTTGGGGTATTTAATGAACCTAAATAAATTCTTATATACTCGTACATACATACATATAGATCCAAGCAAGTACATGCATACATGCAGACATATAAATAAATTTTCTTCTTTGGATTCATTGTAGTTATTACATTATACCTGTATTTACCTGTACATATTACCTGTGTACATATTACCCTATCTACTCGCAGAATATGCTATTTGTGTCTACTAATATCCTAGTTTCATTATGCTTTTTTATAAGTCTATCAGTACTTACCTATCTACCAATATTTTATTTTCTTTATGTCGTTCTGTATGTACATGTAAATACACTTACTTACCTACCTGGTAATATCCTAGATACTTTGTGCCTTTGTATATATCGGTAAAAACGTAGTTATTTGCCTATTAATATACTATTTTACAATATACCTGCATATACCTACCTACCAAAAGCTTAGTTACTTCATGCCTTCAAGAGAATATCTTATACTTTGGGTAAGTCAAGTTTTAGTTCAAACAAAAAAAAAATATTATATAGATTTTACTTTTCTTCACTGAAGAGCTCCCATTACGCAATTACATTGACATAAAGGTTTTTTTTTTTCAAAGTATCGAGGTTGTAGATTTTCGCCAAAAATCGAGGAATTTGACAAGGAATTTACCTAAATTTAGTTACATTCTGTGAAGTTTTACCGAACTATCATATTACAAATACGCACATATCATTCGGCGACGTAGCATTTCGGCCTTACACAGCTCAAAGTTACGCCTTCAATTCATTGAATCTAACTACGTTTAATGGGATGTCATTGAAAATTTATGAACAAAATGTTGTATTTTTCCTTGTGTGTAAAAAAAATTATAATTGTGTAATATTTATTACCCTAGTATTGAGATGATGCCTGTCGAACAGCAGTAATGTACATGTTTCGTGTAATGAATTTAATATAAAATAAAGAACTTAAATTTCGCTAGTAGTACTTAGACGAGTTAGACCCTAATATGTAAATTGCTAGAGAAAAAACCATGGTTATCGCTTTATTGCTATGTTGGTTCAATTTGATTATTAACTTATTTTCATTCTGATGTGAAAGCTTGGCTGAAGGAGCTGCACAATCAGAAAGTGCCGCGCGTCTTCTGCAGCATGATTTTCCTTTATACAAGTGTTAACAAGCATTATCGTAATTTATGGTATGCATCTATAAACATATATATATATATATATATATATATATATATATATATATATATATATATATATATATATAACTAAATCAATAAGGAAAAGTATATCAAAGTATACGGTTTTAGTTATCGTAAAGTACCAGCTATTATTACTTCGGATTAAAAAAAAAATTTCTTCTTTATATTCATACAAGAGACAGTATTGTGAAATTGTACTGTCTATTTATTGCATTATATAAAACTATTTCAGTTAGAATGATTTGTGAAAAAAATTTAAATACAATTTTAAAGAAAATTGCGTCGATTATACAATGGTGTTGCAACTACTTACAACAACTGCATTCGATTTTCACTTAGGTTGAGATAAATATTTCAACTCTTATTATTGAATTTGAAAAAAAGATCATCATTATATCATCATTTCAAAGTTATATGTTACTGTTTTAGAACCAACTGAAAATTGGTTAAACAAAGTCAAAATAAAGGACACAAGAACTAATGATATAGTGAAAACCAGATATATTTCGATAAGAATATTAAGATAACTTGAAAAAGACGCGCATCGAATTTTAACAACAAAATGTTGTTATTTTATAAAATTAACAATTTTGTTATTAAATTTTCCTTCCTTTTAACAAACAAATTATATAGTAAAGAAGAAATTTTTCTCAATCAATTAGTAATCATTCACTTTTCTAACTGTAGACTTTAGCGCTTTGCCACAATCAGATTTAAAGCTACGTGTATTTTTACACTTTTAACTACTCATAAAAGATAGTTAAAATATTTTCACATTTTTCACATATATTGCGGTGATATGTTAAAGCCTCATATTATAGTCCTGTGTGTGACCAGATTGTGATCAAACTGTGAATTTATTATTAATAAAGCGTCGTCGCTCGCAACATACTTGTGCCGCATTGGATTGAGAGAGTTTTATATTTTTTATTTTGTGGCATATTTCGATAGGTAAGTGGTAAATATTTACGACCTCAGAGTTATGATTTACTTCGACAGTGTTATTATTCAATGAGTTTTCGCGAAAGATATGCAGATAACGACATTACTTTTAATAATGCAGAAATCTATTAATAGCAAGAATTAAAAACATTTTTTGAACAATATGATATCAAATTATCTATAAAAAGTTTAATTGGATTTTATATATATATTATATATATATATATATATATATATATAAATTATATTTATCGATATATATATAGCAACCATCGTTTTGAATTTATATTTATTGCATGGGTTTTTTTAACTTTGAATTTTTTGCAATGAGTACTCACTCTAATCATTTACATTAAATGCATTTTAATAGCAGTAACTATCTTTATTAAGCCTCAAGAAAGGCTGTTATCCTAAAATCGCCACAGCAATTGAGGAAGAGAGGATCGAAATCAAATCGTAACTAAGCAAGTAGCTTTGACTCCGATAAATGTCATAGCTACGTATGTGTTGTCTGCTTTTGTTGACATTTTTTTAGTTTTATCTGCAATAAACCGTTCTATTCACAGCTAATTTTAACCGCGTTTTATATATACACATATACATATATATATATATATATATATATATATATATATATATATATATATATATGTATATATATATATATATATAGATATTTATATATATATACATGTATATAAATATAAATATATTTACATATGTTCAGGGTACAAAAATATGAATTTATAGGAAAAAATGTAGATGAAACAAATATTTTTTTTACTAGCAAAATATTTTTTGTATACAACAGCGAAAAGTATTATTTAACGCGATGGTTTCATTTATTGTAGATATTACTTCTAAATTTACACCGATCATTAGTTGAATTATATAAACACACCCAAAACCACACACCGAAGTAACATTCCAGCTTTTTTTCTGGAATAGCCACGGAGTACCTCTATATAGCAAACTTGGGTGTGATTGAAAATGTTTTTTTTTTAATTTAGTTTGATATCTCTCATAGTACTCCTTGTAATTGAATAGAATTTGATATCTCTCATAGTACTCCTAGGAAAACGACATTCAGTAAGTACTTAAAATCTATTAAATTTCCATTAATTAATTGGTTATACAGAATGCCAAGTTGTTTTTCTTGCGCCTGTGCAAGAAACACACACACACATATTCATATATAAATATACATATATATGTAAAAAGAACATGAGAAATATTTGAAAGAGTAATTGATTTAGCGTATAGAATGATAATAGAAGGCAGAAAACTTGTTAGAATTTTTGTCTGTCTGTCCGTTAATTTGTTCTTCATTAATGTGAAATCTACTGGACGGATTTTAATGAAATTTATTATTTTAATAGTTTATACCTCTAGCACTATATAGGACTCTATTTATCTGAATATTACAGATTAAAAAAACCCTAACTTAATGGACATTACATATTAATACTGCCGACACCATCAATTAATGTTTTAGTAAACTGTATGCTGATAGATTACATCAAATTTTTTTTTCTGATAAATGGTAACTAACATGAATACTTAATAAAATTGTATGAGTTTACTTGAATATGACATATAAGTTAATAATGGACTATTGAAATAAATATAAATAAATATGAATTAGTGTGTATTGAAATGCATCAGTGATTCCATCTTGACTAAGTAAAAGTATATATCAAAGGAGAATACTACAAGAAGATTTATATACAAAATGTGTGAAAAACTCAAAAACTACATAATTTAAGCGAGTAAGCTACAGTAGACGAAATGCATTCCTTTTAAAGAATGAACATATTTAATGATTTATTTGCAAAACAAAAGTTTAAAATAAGAGTTGAAATTGATACAACTATATGAAGAAATAACGCTTATTTATATAGCTATAATATATATATATATATATATATATATATATATATATATATATATATATGTTTATATATGTATGTATATATATATATATATATATATATAATATATATATGATGTGGTTCAAATGAAAAAAAGTTTCTAATACCAACGCAATCTGTGATGAACCTTGCGAGACTATTATATGAGTGTAATGGAACAACAACTGGTGGTTGCAACAACTGGTCTCACGGGAATTATTTCACGTTTAAAAAAGAAGAGGCTGACATACGTTGACTTTTAAAAAAAAACCTGAGATATCAATGGAGGTCTTTCCATCTAATACCAAGTAAAACAACCAAGCGCCGTATTCTACGGGTTTACGATCCAAAACTCGTACATTTTATTTCCTAAAGAAAAATGGAGCAATTATTATTTTATTTTCTCTGCATCGATCTGAATTTCTTGACGAGGCTACTAGAAAACCAGAAATGATAGCCTTTTATGACACATCAAAAAGGAGCGGATGAATTAAATAAAAAGTGTTCAATATATACTTGCTATCGCCGTATCCGTCAGTGACCAATGGGTGTTTTCAACCATAGGGTAGATATCAGTACTGCAAAGGTCTACATATTGCATAACATATAGGACAAAAGAGTACTGAAAGGGGAATTTTTTTGGAAGATTTTATACGAAGTTTGGTAATAGTCGACATGAAAAGAAAAATTTATAACGGAAGACCGCCACGTGAAATCCGAATAAATACAACTCAATTCCTCAATTCTTAGGTCTGATCGTCCATTGGTCTAATTAGAAGCCGTGTAATAAAACAGATATCACAAACGTAAATTGAAATTGTAAGAAAATCCATATTTACTTATCACCCACGGAAAACACATCTGTCTTCAGGGTACAAAGCAAGTTTGCCTAGATTGCAAGTAATATGATATTTTTAAAGCTTTGCTTTTTTTCCTATTTGTTTTGTAGTTATTTATTTCATACAAGCTGTTTATTTTATACGAGAGTTCTTTTTAAAGTTTTAATGTTTTTTACCATTATCTGTGTAATTTATAAGTTCGACATTGATTAATGAGCTCAAATAAATTTAGTTTAAAAAAACAACATTTTTTATTACAAAATTCTTTTGAACAGTAATGAAACATGACTTTGAAATTCCTTTTTTTATATAAAACCATGAATACATACATATGCATATATGTGTACATGTATGTATGTATGTGTGTATATATATATATATATATATTATATATATATATATATATATATATATATATATATATCGGTCTTTGTTACACATACTTAAATCAGATTATAAGGCGTTCATGTGACACTTACAGGAAAATTGAAACTATCTCACTTTGGTTTTTAAACAGTAGTCAAAAATCAATACGTGTTAAATATAATATTCTTGAATGTAAAACCTATTGAAGCGAGTAATGAATAAAACCCGTTCTTGTTTTCATAAACGGTTTAAAATAAACATTGGATAAATAATTGGTGCCTCCATTAGAGGCACCAATTATTACGATCTTGAACATCACTCTTTAATTAATAGTGCCGAATGCGATAGTTTGTCTTAGAAAAACTACTTACTTTCGTACTGATATAAAATATATTCTGATCCCATTGTTTTAAGGTAAATAGAAGACAAAATTATTTGCCATCAATAAGTAAATTAGCAAAAAAATTATAAATTTTAATATAAATGTATATTTTTATCTAGAAATCAACAGGCTGTTTTCCTACAAATTAATGTAACTTTATTCTATGACCAATTTTTATTATGCATTAATTTAGCCACATCTTTGCGTAAAATTGACTAATGTCTATTGTTTAGAATAACCGCTATGCGTAAAAATATTTCCAATGGATGAAATAGATAGCGTTATCAATACCATATCATTATTTATCCATGCCCAAAAAGTAAAGTTTACCAAAAACGCTGATTGAAGACGTAGGCAGTATTAATATCTTAATATTCATCAAATCAGGTTTTTCAACCTGTAATAACCAGATAAAGAGGATACTATATATTGCTTTGGGGTATAAAATATTACCATACCAAATTTCACCAAAATCCATGCAGTAGATTTCGTATGATGAAAGGACGAATTTAATGTACCGATAGACATACTGACATACAAAAATTTTAAAAACAGGTTTTCTGGCTTCCTTTATGTGCTAAATAAATCATTATTTTATGAAATACTTTCCATGTACAGAATTCACTCTGTTACAGTTATATTATATATATATAGATTCCATTTATCCACAATTGCGTGAATACAAACTAAATAAATTTTATCGAAAAATCATTTTCCTCTTAATGTTTGGCATTATGGTAATAAAGTAATAAAACAGAGTTTCTTATTTAAAGTTTCAAACTACCTTTTATACAATTGACAAGTAAATATAAAAACCGTGTAAAAATATATAAGGCTTCGAATAAAAAAAAGAAAACAAAATTATCTCTTTTATACATTTTATCTCTATGTTTATATTATGCATATTAAATTTAGACATAAAACATTAATATTACCAGAACAATGTCTCAATATAATAAAAAAATTAAATCATAAGAAATTCGGCCACAAATTAAATTGACAACTTTTCATACATTTTCCGATGGGAATTGTTTATTTTAAATTTATATTAATGTGAAATAAAATAAACGAGCGAAAGAAAATAATTCTACAGTGTAAAGAAACTCTTCATTTCATTCGTATCTATTATTACCGAACTACACAACAACAAAATGTACGTTCTTGACAATACACAGTTTGTTCATTATTAATTTCTTACCACTGCAGATCTGAGAGCCGACGCCGATCCCAGTAGCGTCACTCCCCCAACAAATCGCTTCGTTAAAACTTCTCAACCGGGGAGAGAGGGGCACAAAAGTTTTATCCTGCAAAATTATATATTATTTTCATTTATACTAAGCTGTATTTTCAATACAGAAATGTTGTTTAGGTCCGGTGAAGCCTAAGCCTAAGCCGTCGGCAATAGCCGACGGTGTTATCAGACAGAACAGGTATTAGGTGTTACTGTATATTGATTTATTCTTTATTTTCATCAAAAAAATTAGTGGCGAGAAAGAGCTACTGTATATTTATTTATTCTTCATTTTCATCAAAAAAATTAGTGGTGAGAAAGAGGAGTTAGGTGCTGCTGTATATTTATTTATTCTTCATTTTCATAAAAAAAATTAGTGGTGAGAAAGAGGCGATAGGTGTTACTGTATATTTATTTATTCTTCATTTTCATCAAACAAATTAGTAGTGAGAAAGAGGCGGTATGTGTTGCTGTTTATTATTTATTCTTCATTTTAATTCTATACCTTAGTCATGTATGATTAAGAAAAAAATACTTAATTATTTTTTTTAAATGTTAACTGACATAATTTAGTCTATTTCTCGTCTGTTTTTAAATTACAAATTCATTACACGCTGCTAATTTATTCTTATTTATAAGACTATGGCAGTACCTTTCAAAGTGTTTTTTAATCTGAGTACACATTTGCACGAACCTGTTACAAGAAGCTATAGACTTACGGAAAATATGACCATGATTTACTTTAAACTTTAGTACACGTTTTTAAACATTTTGTTAACAACTTACATACATATATTGAATTCAAATATTTTTAAGGTGGATTCTTTTGCCTTTGTCCCAATAGAGTTCAAACATTTAATAACTATGGAGTTCGTCATTTCAACCTAATGCCTTGCTGTTAACAAACTGCGTTCTTCTATGAATGTAGTTTTTCTCGTTTTCCCTTTGAATTCAGATGAGTTTGATTGATATTTAGTATCGTATGCAGTATTATAATCATATATAAAAATATAGTTTCGTTGGGTTCAGTTTTGATATAATCTTTAATGCATTTCTCCTGAAATCGTATGTATTGCTTTTAATTTAAAATTATGTATGAGTTTATTTTCTAACGTTTTTCCTTCAATATTTAATTTAAAAATAATAACGTAACCGAGTAATCAACTAACTTTTTATGTTAACATGATCAAAATATTTTTAATGGTTCATTTTTATTATTTTTCGAAATTTATTGTCTTGTAATTTAAAAATTAATTATTTTCTACTTAATTTTATGATAATCAACTTACAATTTGCCCATGTCACTATTAAATTTTAAAATAATAGTAAAAAGTTGCTTACACAAGCGGAATAATTATAGAAATACTGATTATTTTGATTACACACATAAGTAGATGTGATTAGTAATGATTACACACACGTACGAGCGCGCATCAACACTGCCGTGCACACAGAGGGAAAAGTGTACATACTTACAAGCCAACACATAAACGTACGCATGCACGCACACACGTATGCAAGCTCATATATACGCGCACATAAATACAAAAACCTTGTGTATGGCATACTGGGAGATTAAAAGCAAATTACGAAACATAAAATTTTTAATACATTGTTTCAAATCCCACAAATGGAAAGAAACTGTCTTAAAAAATAAAATTATATAAATACATAGCTTGAATATGACATAAAAAAATTAGAATCCTCACATAACATTTCACAAATAGCAAAATTAAAATGGAAAAATCAAAGTTTATGATCTTATGACTATCAATGACACGAATTTATTTGGTCGGGGGTAACCAATTTGTTAAAATCGTTAACACCAAAGGGTCAACACCAATATACGGAAAAATTAATTACTTTGTGAGTAAGGAATTGTCAAATATTCGTAGAAATACATTAATAAATTGAAGTAAAAGTACGTTTTTTTTAGATTTTCAACATTGAAGTGCGTTTGTTTCTAAATATTTTTCAGTACTATAGAACTGGGTAGTCAATTCCCCAACACCTTCGTGTCTGGATTCCGAACATAAATAGTCATCAAGCTGAGGTACAGTATTTAATTTAATTTTAAATGATTAATTAATATATTCCACGTTATTTAAATTCGATAACTGTTGTCTAAAGTTCAGAATTCGGAATATTATCAATTTCTTTTTTAGTTTTTGTTCCCATTTATTATCTAACTAAACTAACATTTATTTGTAGTTTCACCAATATGAATTTTTTAAACTTTATGACATATTGCGATTTTTAATATCCTTTCGTTTGCTTGAATTGAAATCATTGTAACTTCAAAAATAAAAGATGTATGTTAAATTTGTTCTAAATTTTATTATTTCAATGATATTTTAATTTTGTAAATTATGCAACATATGATATAAATATAAATTTAAAATTTACACTGAATTTGCGTTCTGTCTCCTGTAGCAATGCTATTTAAAAGCTCAAGGTTAGAAACTAGCAATAATAATTGCTACAAAGTTATAATCTATGTGTTATATCTTTAAATTTTGAAATGTCCAACACTATTCGGAGTAGGAAAAACAATATTTTCATTCTTAAAAAGTATTGCAAAATTTACTTTCAATATTCGTATTTTATTTTTGGTTTTATGATAAATCTTTTTGTATCAATATTATAATACGTAAATGAAGTACGTGTCAACGTCAAAAGTTTTACCATTTGTTTTTCTCAAGTCAAGAATATTTAAAGCATATTTTCTACGATACTATTTGACATGAAACGTATGAAATATACAGAGTAATTTCCGAAATATGCTGGAAAATTATACAAGCGAAGGATACTAGAGCCATTTCTTGTTAAAGGCCGTAGACGTTCCCGCGTTACGTTCAGCAGTTTGTGACGTTTATAAATTACTTGCTAGACTTCAACTCTCTAGTCTACACATTCGCGTTCCTTTAATAAATAGTATAAGCTTCATAAATTAAACGTAATATATTAAATATTACACGTAAACTTTGAACCAATATCATAATCTTCTGGTACGGTTCTGAATTTTTAGTCTACATTTGGAGTGATTGAATTACGATTTGAAGAATAAAGTTTTTTTTAAAGGAATATAATTTTACGAATTATTTATTTCTTTATTTAATAGTTATTTTTCTTGTTACGAGCGTTCATCAATGTAAAAATAGTCATAATTTGTCATCTTTGCTTTAGGCTATACTAAAAAATACTGAAATTATTAAATTTCAACGAGAGAAATTTAAAAATGGTATAATATTTATACTTTTATTATTACTACATCTTTGTTGTAATTAACACATCAGCATAAAAAATAATTTTTCAACATATTTCGCAAAAATAAATATGAAAAAATTATTTAGACGTCTTAGTATTGTTATCATAATCATAGATGTACCAAGTAACTGACAAACTTTACTGTTTTGAAAGTTAATTTTTCCGCACTTATTTTTCGTTGATTCTTTTGCATCAGCAATGTACAAATTCAGTTTTTCCTAGTAATTGGTATTAAGATATAATCAAATTACAGAAGGTGATACATCTTCTGGATTCAGTATATAAGAGTTGAAAATTATTGCAAAAGAAATTTGGCATTATGGTATCTTCTGGGCGTAGAAGGGAACCATGGGGCGAACCAAAGAAAACGGGGCAACCTAATAAATGTTTATTAATTAGATATGGAACCAATTTTCTTTATTAAGTCAATTTCGATTAAGTTAGACACGTGTCATTGTTATGAGAGGGGTATTGATTTTCTGTTTACTTATGATATGAGATAAATACTTCATCATTACTCTGAAAATATGTCGACATTTCCGATGCATATTTTACCTTTTTTAGGTAGATAAAAAAATTTCTGTTTAATGCAATGGGTGGAAGACAACTTATTACCTTTTGAGTTGGAAGCGGCTGACTGTGTCATGAACTATGCTTGCATTATTCAGTGGTCTATACACACAAAGTTTGAATTTATCACTAAGTTTGGAAATACCGTACAAATTCCTGTATTTGTTAATAAATAAAGAGCAGTAAAACAATATATCTTATTAATCTTCTTTTTGTTGAATTTTTTTTTAAAATAAAATAAAACACTGAATTTTATTTGTCAAAACAAACGTGAATACAAATTTAAATTATATCCTTGAGGGACATGAGGTATGAGGAGACAACCGAAGGTTATATTAATGCTGTACAGTTTATGATAAAAACAGACAAGAGAGTAATCTATCAGCAGATATGGGAAAGTTTACAAAATTTAGACGTCAAGAAGCTTTGTGCTTATAACTTCACCGAAGCATAAAAACACCATCTCATAATCAGAGTCGCGAAACGTTACAAAAATATAAATGAAGTAATTCTAAAACTGTATTCTGCTCTATCACAGGTAAAAAAAGTTACGTTTATTATTAAGAACCTGAAACTAAGAAGCAGTCTGTGCAGTAAATGTTTCCTCTGAAGAGTTGCCTAAAAAAATGAAATAAAAGACGAAGTACAACACCCTAACCGTGAAATCCCCCTTCATCGCAGGAACATTTCTGTGCAATATTTGATTATTTCGTATTGTTTGACTTCTATTTTTTCCCAAGAATAAAAGGTAAGTTGCGAGGAATGCGACTCCCTGGCGTCGAAGAAGCAGTGACTTCTTCGGAAAAACCATTGAAGGGATGTTCAAGCCTCGACTGCTTTTCTTATTGGTTCCATCAGATGTATCGATGCATAATATATCATGGATATTGAGAAAGAATATATAACTCCGATTTAATTTTTATATTTTTGCTTATTTTTAAATATCTATTCATTAGTATTAGGTCTGACGTAGATTTGAAATCATTATTGATCAAACCAATAAAACTTTTAAAATTTTTGGCTGAGAAGGATTTTATTTTCGTTTTCATTCTTTATCTTGACAGCTCGATGACTAAAAACTTTTAATGATAAAGATTTCTAAATGCCAGTGGGCACGGAGTCTTTATTCAGATTCACTTAATGTAACCTAACTAAGAATGCAATGTTACGAGAGTCTATAGTTAGGGAGAAACTTCCCATAATTATTTAATTACATGCATAATAATTACAATGAGTTTTAATGTTATATATCCAGTTTAATGTTCCTAAAAAAAATATTTTGTGCAGAAACCCTATTAGGAATATTAAAGGCTATACACATTGTAAGAATTGGAAATATTGAATAACGCACGTTTAAAAAAGTATGTCGTAAAATATTAGCAATTTCGATGGCAATGTACAGGTTTATTGAAAAAAATTATATTCACTGCATTTATTTGAATAACTAAACTTGCCTCTTTGTGGTTTTGGTAAATCGTAATTTTTAATAAACTTGTTAGGATAGGTGGTGAAAAAATAGTTAATTTTAAATGTAAACGATCTTCTAAACATTACATTATTTTTAAATATAGGTGAAATTTTCACTCACTGTCTCTTTGTGGAGAAGCTCCAAAGAGACACCATCCGCATGAAGTATGTAGTAGTCATAATGTTTGTCAACAACTCACAATTCATAACATCAATAAGTGATGCGATATTTGTTGCAAATTAATTTTGCTTCAGTGACAGTAGCAAGTTTTAACTTATGTTGAGCCGATTAATTCTCTGTACATTTTTGTTACTATTATTACTGAAATCAGATATTTATTTATTTAAACTTTGCTAATCGGCATATGAAAGTCAAATATTTTGTTGGAAGATTTATATGCAATTCGATATGGATACAAGAAGTCAACATATTAGGAAATATCCATGTAATGAGGTTACCGTATATCGTATAATATTTAGTACTTTAGTAGTTTATTTATAATATTTATCATAATTGTCATGAGCACACACATTAATGTTTTTATTATGATTTGTTATAAGCACTTTATTGTCATTATCTCAAGATTTTAATACGATTTCAATATAAATTGACATATGCCCTAAAATGTGGATATTAAATGTTTAAATACGTGCCCATCATATTCTTGGTTGATTTTTCACAGTATAAGTTTTTTTATGGACTTATTTTGTAGAAGGCAAACGTTCTATGAAAATGAGAACGTGATGGCGTACAAACTTTGTGAGTACAAAAATAATATTTAATGTGTTTAATGTGTTTATGTTTTCTTGGCCGGCACTTTTTTGGAACTTTTAATGACTTGATTTGTTCGGCAAATGATAATACGACACGGTATCTATTTCATATTTTTGATAGTGATTATGCAAATCTCCATATTGCTGTTTTGGTTAGATCTCGAATTACGAATGTGGACATCAGATAACTTCATAAACCATTGGTTTATAAATATAATTGAATGATATATATTTAACAACACATAGTCATATTTTTATGCATATATAAAATATTAATGTTGTTTTTCGCACGTATAAAATTATTTTAAAAATTTTTAACCTTTACGATTGATTATGATTACGATTTCCTTAAAGCTAATTTTGCTCTTGTTAGAAGCTACATGTAAATGAGAAAATTTGTTTTCGAAAAAGTTCTTCCCTATCATACACATAACCGTTTCCCTATCATACCCATAAACATTAGCTTATAGGATATAAATATCTGTCTCTATATGAAAATTACAACCACATATGTATGTATTCGTTATTTTAGGCGATATTCAGGATAAAGTTAAGATCCCCGGACTTAGATTCAATACTTTTAGGACACTTATTATCGATCTCGCTGGAGCTGGAGCAAACAGACCTGGAGTTTTTAAAATTGACAAACCAATTTAGAAATGAAATCTAATGTACACTGTTCTATCTTTATATGCAACTGAAACAGATTTTACATTTTTCATAACCTATACCATATTTTTGACCACATCCTTTAGTCACTAGTCTCGCTCGATGACACAACTATTATCACTTTCATGTTTATTTTTTTAAGAACCCATTTACACTTCATAACATTAACACCACTTGGAACATCCACTACCTACCAGGCATCATTGTCTTCGAAGCTGTCAAGCTCGTCTCTAACAGCTTATTTCCACTTCTCCTTTTCAAGTCCTTGTAGTGCTTCATCTATTATCTATCCCTCATTGTTAATTTTATTATTTTCTATGTACATAAGTCTATGTCCATCAGGCTTATTTCTGGTTCTTGGTGGTAAAGTTACTGGAATGATTTCATTTATGTAACTATCATCAGGTATAGTTAACTCTTCATTTTTAAAATATTCATCACCTTTATTCCATTCTTCATTTGGTACATATCTTTAATCATATAAATTTCTGTTATCCATAGAACTGAAGGAAGCATTTTATTAATTGTAATCCTACATATTACCCCCCATTAAATTCTAACTTGATGAACCTGCTTCTGGCTTTGCATGTGAGTTTTGCACGTCAACCAACCTTTCTTGATATATTTTACTTTCCTCAATAATAATCACATATCTGCTGGATTATATACTTTATAACCTTTGACATCATCTACATAACCCACCAGAATATTTTTTTAGATTTCTGATCCAAATTGTATCTCTTTTCCTTAGGGATGTGCTTCATAACTGTGCTACCAAATATTTTAATACTATTAAGATTTGGCTTTTCATTGGTCCACGGTTCATATGAAGTATGATAATTGAGTTCGGTTTTCATAATGCGATTCTGTAAATAAATGGCAGTAATAACGGCTTCTGCCTAAAATTTCTTGTCTGGCTTAGCTTTAAACAAAAGACATCAGGCTTTTGCTATTATTATCTCATTCGTAAATTTTCAAAACCTATTTTGCTCAGGGGCATACAGATATTTATATATTAGATATTTTTGATAAATTATTCCCATTTCCCCCATTCAATAATTATCAAAATTATTATTGGAATATTCTCTACCATTATCAATACGTAGAATTTTAATTTTGTTTGATCATATATAAAGAGAAGAAAATATCTTGATCCCCCGAGAGAAACATTTTTCATTGGCCCGCAGATATCACAAGGTATTATGTTCAATAAGTCTTGCTTGCCCTCACAGCACTCTACATAACTCATTTTGCTTAATATCAGTCTTCTTGTTCAACATTACTCCTTCTACAGCTTCCTGCGTGTTACTTATATATTGACTGTTAATGTGTCCCAACCTACGGCGCCAAAGTTCAGTAGACTTCACTATTGCAGCTAATTAACAAACGGGCGTCTCTAGATTATATACTCTATTTATAAGAGGAGTAGTAGCCACTAAAACGTTCTTTTTGGTCTAGATTTTACATCTATCATTTGTAAATATTGCGTTATTTAATTATAGATTCGTAGTTAGACTGGGAACACATAACACGTTTTCAACCATTACCTTAAAATCACAGTTTGCAGTTTAAGTCGTTGTTTTCACATTTCCATAACATAAAACTGGTAATTTATTTTTATACGCCTCTATAATTTCTTTAGCAAATCCATAATCACGCACATCAACTACCTAATATTCATTCGATGTTAGATGTGAACTTGCTCCCTAGTTAACATACTAGTAATTTTAGTGAAATGATTTATTAGAAAACACTGCACTAAATACAACTAACTAGTGAATTTATTTATACATTCAACCATATCCTTAGAGGTTTTATTGATATTTTGGCACTGGTTGCGATAATGACCAGTTTCTCCCCATTTATAACATTTGATATCTTTTTTTATCTTTGACATTGACAGGGATATTTTTTGCACTCATGCCATCTTTCTTTGTGCAAATTTATTTGATTTCTGAGGTTAGTAACGGTGTTAGTAATATCTTCCGGTTCCATATCAATCAATTTTGACTTAATGACGTTGGTCGTTATGCGTATGCTAGAATGTTCTATGGCCATTATCATGGGCATATTTTTAGATAATCCAGCCAGCATGATAGATCTAATCCACTCATCATCAATGCCAAAGCCTGTACCTGCCAACTTTTGACCCGCTTCCACGATATGAGTAACATACGACGGCATTGATATACAGTTTTCTAGGCGAATAGATATAAGATTTCTCCGTAGACTAATATTTCTAGTAAATCCTAAGTCATCGAATAGCACTTTCAACTTTTTTTCATAATTCCTTCGATGTACTGGTGTTTTTCATGTGAACATGGACAGACAGATCGATAGTTAAAATCAATTTCGCTTTTGTTTTTGCATTTTCTGCAGCTTCTATTGTTCTTCTCGGCTCTGGTTTTATCTATTTTACCACATCCTCTAACACTAGAAAATTGTCTGCTGCTAAAAACTATTTACTGTAGTTTTCGCGACCTTTAAATTTAGATACGCTAACTAAACAACTCGAGTTTGTTCTAGGCATGATTTAATGGAGTTATGCAAAGTCATGTACTGTTTTATCATTTCACTACAAATTGTTCAATCGCGAAATACAAATATATTGTCCAGAATACTGATAATACTGACAAATAAAGAGATAATTCACGAAAATCTTGAACAACAAAAATCTAGAATAAAACAAGGTGTTTTCACTTTTAATCAACGGAAGTGACTGACTTACTATATTCAAACTATACACACAATAGTCATAGACGGCACTATTGGTTACTTAGATATTATGTTCGGATACATATTTATAACAAATATTTTATTAATCTTTAAACATTTTTAATGATTCAAGTAACATAATATAACTAATATTTTGCAGAAGTTTTTATGATATATTTTGTTGAACTTTTCATTCTGACTAGTTTAGTAAATCTCAAATACAGAAGAAATTTATTTTTTTTTTACAAAATTTCTTGGTATATTAAGCAATATAAAATATTGCGTATTTTTTGCATTTTCACTTAGAATATATTATAAATAAACAAGAAAAATTACGATTAGAAAAATTTATTACTTCCTCAGTTTTATATTTCGAAGATAGCATACATCAATTATGTGATAGTTTCAAGATTAAATAATATATAAAGTAAACGAATATATTCCGTTAAATTATATGCATGGTAATGGAATAACGACAAAACGAATCACGCATCAATAACGGAGCTACCACCCAGGTATATTTCAAAGTTATCATAACGCGATCTGAATATTATTACAAAGAGATGGCTGATTAGTATTATTCTACCATTATCATAGAATCGGCATTGCAGTTGTATCAGTGGAAATATTTTAGAGGCAGCAACTTTTTTTTGTTTATAAATGAATTGTTTACAATAGTTTTAAAGCTTACTACGCCACTGCTGAAAAGTTTTTCTCATATTTTTATCAATTTTATTTATATATCGCTTTTGTTTGATTTACTAATAATGCAAAGTATTTAAAGGCTAGCTTACATGGAATTTGTTCTTACAAAATATTTGTCCTAAATGAAAAAAATTGCATGGAAAAGAAATGTCTAATTAAAATTTTGAAAAGAAATTTTTTTTTCTGAAAACTGTGAAAGTATTTTAACTTGGAATGCAATGAATTCAGTATAAAGAATCATCTTAATTTATATCAACCCAATAATCAAATGCTATTGCTGGGCTGCAATTTAAATTCACTATCTTGTGGGTATTTTTTACGACAAATTAAATATTTTAAATCACTGTACTGTGGGCGATAGACAATTGTCGAAAAAACAATAAATTTAGGTTGGTTCTGATTGTATCAATTTATAATTAATAAAAGTGATTAAATGTAACGATTACTATGATTACACAGTAATTTTATCCAATACTTGCTTACTTACATAATGACAAAATATTGTTTTAAGTAATATAATTTGATATTAAAACATGTTCAAAAATTCCATATAATTCTAAACCACTGATGAGATTGATATTCTCCAATAAAAATTTACGTGCATCATGTGCTCACTCCAGTAGAATTACACATGATTCATGTCCTACGTTTTGAAACCGCAGGTATACACTGGGCTATCTCTTGACGCGAATCTACACAAGCTGGCGCGGAAGTCGCAAAGCCCTGCAAAAAATTATTAAGTATAATTAATAGTTACTGATGCGCCATATATTTTTCATTGGCCCAGACACATCGAGGAAAAACAATCTTATCACCTCCCCCTTGAAATTGGAAGAAGCCCGCCTAGACAGTGAACACAGACGACCTCTAAAATGTGTATCTTTCCATCAAGAAAGGATTCCTCTGCCAAAAACTCGAAGTGCGATGTACCCACGTCAAAACTCCCGCCCCATATCAAAACGAAATTAGCCGTGCTCTACTTAACTATGGAGATGTATAGTATCTATCTTCTGGAAGATCGCTTAAATAAATTAGATCGTATTCAAAATTTATGGTTCCGCTATATCTTCGGTCAAAAAATATGATCATGTTTCCGAATTTAAGTCTTGCTTCAAGGAGCCGGTGATTAAATACCAATGTAACGTAACGTATATTTATAATAGTCCTTCATACCTTAATAAATATTTACTGGCTCGGTTGCTTGTGGCATCGCTTTGGGTTGTGAAAGATTTCTTATTCCATTCATTTCCAAATACTATATTGTCTTTTAAAAGATTTTATTGCGAATAAAATCTAATATATGCTATGAAGCTAAAATCAAAATGCCGCATCTTTATCGCATTTAAAAATCTTCTCGACAAGCTTTATCTCTTGTCATTTTATATAATACCTATATTTCCATTTTCTTCCATATATTATAAACTTCCTCTATTCCATGTCATTTATAGATCCATGTGTATGAATCTGTACATGTGTGAGTATATGCATATATGTGCCTTTTATTTTTTTTCAATCTTGTTTGATGTCACAATGTAATGAAGTCTACCACAAAATTTTTTTACTGTTTCACTAGTGTTTTAGTTGGCCATAAAATACTGATCCAGTAGCAGAAGTCCGCCATATATATATATTTATATATATATATATATATATATATATATATATATATGAAAAGTTTAATTTTCAATTAGCCTATAGTTTGTGGTTTTCTTATCACAAGATATGATTAAAAGCCGAATTTACCTTTTAATTTAAAAGTAACGATTTATTTTAGAAGAAAAAAATCAACCAATGTACAAAAGGACTCATCACATATTTTTACAATTATCAGTATGCGTTTTTATTATTTCCCATAACGTCGCATTTTCAAACATCAAATGTACATGAGTTTGTTACGAATTTACGTGCATCACAGATATCTTATCACACTGGAGTGTACTAAAAAATTATTTTCTGAAGCGTATTGCTGCTTTCGTAACACTAGACCAATTCAGTTACCAACGGGACAAGGGTGGAACGGACTCTGAATCAATAATGAAGTTGCCGGTCGGCGTCGCGCCTGCCATTATCATAGTGTATTAGTTGGATCGTATTAGTATCTGCTGTGTCGGCCTAGGACTGCCGGCTACGTACATACATTGATCCATCGAATTTTTTATATCGCAATATCAATTATATACACAATTAAATGAAACTACGTGATGTAGTATTATTTCTACGATCTTTAATTTCTTTACCACGACCTAGGTTTCGTTGTATTACAACATCTTCAGGTGGGATATTAGCAAAGATTGAATCTTTGCTAATATCCCACCTGAAGATGTTGTAATACAACGAAACCTAGGTCGTGGTAAAGAAATGAAAGATAGTAGAAACAATACTACATCACGTAGTTTCATTTAATTGTGAATAATGAATTTCTACAAAATTAACGCCAAATATATTCAATATCAATTATATAAGTAAATCAAAGATCTTTATTTCCAGACTTGATATTTCTAAAAGGATTGAATATTTATCTGTTAATTGATTATATTTTATAAATAATATAATTATTTCATTAAACGTAAAGGCTTTAATTATATTTATCTCAAGCGTTTGTAAAAAATTATTTCCTGAGAAAGAAGATTTACTCCAGTGTGATAAGATACCTTTGAAACTTATTGAAATATCGATTGGGAATTAATATAAGAAATTTGAATTTGGTTCTGTTGTCATAAAGATTTTATGAACTTTTTATTCCGTAGAATCTTTAAGAAACAATTCTGTTTTTTTTAATACATAAGTTTTGTTTTAAAATTAGATCCACACAATTGGAATTTTCAATAAATTTTATGAGTACTTTTTCATTTAGCCGTATGTTTTCACAGGTTTCGATTTTGTTTTATATCTACCTTATTTATTTTATACAAATAATCATTAAACGCTAATTAAATTAACCAAAAATATAATTCATTTAAATTTCTATTTTTGGCGTTAAGAATAAATTTTCAAAGTCGACATGAAAAATGTGATACAACGAAATGAACAATAAGACGACAATGCGCTACTTATGCAAATGCACAAGAAAAGTATCATGTGTAAGAGAGAAAGAGAAAGTGAATAAAAAAGTAGACATAAATAGTCCATATTTTGGTAATTATAGTACGAAAAGAATGTCAATATTTTGGGTGGGCAGCAATATCTTTTCGTCATGTATATACTTATCTTTGATGTAAAGTATGAAACTAAGAGGCGTAATTTTAAAAAGAAGAGTGTCTAGGGTTTTTAGATCTTTATTTATTTCCTAAAAACTCCATGCTCAACTTACAGATTTACCATTTAGAAGAACATGTGACAAATGTTTACTAAAGAAAACAAATAAGACAATACACTCACAGAAAAATTCAGTACAATTTAAATACCAATACAAAGTAATTTTAATAAATATCATCTAACAATCGGCAGTGAATTAGCAAAAATATTTCTAAAGCGATTGGAGTAGAAAAATATCTAGATTGGGTTCATCTGGCTATATTGCATTGTACAATGTGAGTACAAAAAAGCGCTCAGAGCATAAAAATCTATTAAGTTATTTTATTATTTTCTCTGACTGCATTTGTTACAAATACAGTACGGAATAAAGAGTTAAATATTGTAACGATACATTCGGTATTTAGAAAACCGTGAGAATTCCGACTGACAAATCCTAATATCTTACAGGCTTTCTGACATGTTTCCACGATATAATTCTGAAATGTGAAATGATTATTCATAAATACGCCAAGATCCCGTATAGATGGCACCCTTTTTAGTGTACCTCTGCCCAGCTCACAACCAAGCAGAAGTTGTCCCACACACATAAGCAGGAATATGTTATCAAACGCATTTACTTACATTAAAATGTAGTTTGTTGCTCAGAATCCATTGAAATACTGAGTTGTTATCATGTTCGAACAACTCACTGTCGGATTGGCTATTAATATTTAAGAAGAATTTTAAATCATCGTCAAAGCGAAGGCAGCGGGCAGTGCTGACAATTGGAGGCAAGTGGCTTACCACAATCAGAAGTAGAAGTGAATTTAAATTACTACGTTAACTGATTCCATATTATCATTTTCGCCCCTACTATGCAAGAGCAATGAGCCATAATACCTAGCAAAGGCGTTCGCCGCGGCTTCACTGAGTACAAGATTTCTTTATCCGCTATAGTTGCGGGAAGCTGTTTGTCCGAGCGTTTACGTCTCACGTACGTCCAAAACGCTTTGGAGTCGGACATAATGCCAGCTTCAACATTCCGAACGTATGCGCTACGTAAGACTCTCAGTAATAGTAATTCTCCCAGTTATTTTGTTAAGACCTTTTTTCTTTTTCTTTAGAGTAATATAAATATTAAAAAATATGAACATCACATTGCAAAAAAATTGCTGACTTTATGATATGCACTGTAACTAATTTCAACAGTTAACTGATATTGTAGGACAAGTGAATTTGCCTTCACTAACACCGATTTTGTTGTGTTAGACACGGGTCCATAGATTTTGTAATGAGTAACTATGGATGGCAATTTATGAAAATATTTATAAATGTTACATTACAGACACGTAAAATACTTTACCATTTGTCATATAAGTATTATTATTTATATATATATATATTATTCTTTAAAAAATCGCCGTTGCTACCGAAGTATAAATCATGAATTACGAATTAAAGCTGGCCACAAGCCGTTTCTAAACAAGTAAGACTACAGTTGCAGGTAACACTATTTCGCTCCCGCCTGCGTTTTGTTTTCCAATTGAGAAATATCTATCCGTAAAGTTCCGAAATATAATTATTCAATATAAATAGTACTTACCACTTACAATTACATTTAAAAAAGTTTCATTTAACATGCTCACTACGTTACATACATTCTTTTTCTATGTCACTCTTGTTACTGTCGCTCGAATATGAGATTTATTTAAACTAGAATTTATAGAAACTTCATAGATTTTTTGAACAGTCATGTTCTCAATATCTCTTCATAATTTTATATTGACCTTTGCAAGTTGTTGTATTTGCGTTGTGATATTATTTCGAATTTGTGATCTGGTCTATGCAAGAAAGCGACGAGTATATTAGGCTTTCATTGAAATTACAGTAGAAAACATTATTTTTATTATAATTTACGCATTTAAAAAATTAGCTTTTTATTTTATATGTTAATAAAAAATGCAATGCTAATTTAAACTAATCTAAAGTGTGGAAACCTTTGTTTCTTTATACACGTTCATCTCTGGAACTAACTTTTGATTTCAAACATTATTCTGTGAAAAATATATATTCAGCCACTCCACAATTTAAGTATAATCCACGATAATCCTGAAACTTACATTTAATTTCAAAAATGCTTTTTGTTTTAGGAAGCCAATACTTTGTGGAAAACATATATCAATCACTACAAAATATATATGGGATAAAGCAGTGATAAAGCGGAAAAGCATATTTTTGTTTAATTTATTCATTCGCGTTAGTCTCTAATTCTAAGTTTAATTTCAAAAATTCTTTTTATTTTAGGAATGTTCCTAAAATAAAAATAACATATTACAAATCACTATATTAGGATTATTACTATTGACTGAATAATAGGAATACTTCTGCTGATATACCTATGTCGTATAGCGAACAGTGCGAAGGTGTTTAGCGACCGCGGAAGGAAAAGTATTGAGAGACTAATTAAATTAATTCAACGAATGTGAAAACAGTATATTAATATATTTTCATAATAACGAAAAAATTAACTTTCTTTTCGCACCGATAATTATTTTATATAATGTGAAATATATACAAGTAATTTTGATGGCAAAAAGGACTTTCTAATTATGGATTAAAGGATTTTCTTCTTATGCTCTTTATACCGTTTATTTTTAAAACGTATGCTGACATAAATTTAAAAGGTTGTTATGATTTTAATTTGTTGATATACCATATAAAATTACAATATGTAGTTTATGTAGATGATTGTAAGTAGTGATGACAGAATTTGTAGACAGTTCTTCCAACGTCTTAAATGACATTCTCAGAACAGAATAAAGAATTACCTGAGGTAAATAATCCATTAATCATTCTGGCGGTAAAGCTTCATTCGATTGTCTGCCGATATGTCCAAACATGAAGAATATATTATTCGTATAAGTAATAGGCTAAGGTGTAAAATCTGTCTCACGGGTCATTATTAATAAGGTTTTCTTTATTTTGTATTGTTTTGAACGCTTTTGTTCTTACTTTTTTTTAAATTTTATTTGAAATATTTTTTAAATTATATTACTCAGAATTGTAGTTATTTATAAAAATAAAGCCAGTAGCCATAACTAACCATTATTTTTCCTTGCGTAAATAAATTGTGTAATGTAACTTTTTTACAGTGAAATATTCATTTTCACGGTTTTTGTGACGAAAATAAAATTAGTTTTTAAAATATTTTTCTCTATTTATTTATTAATATTTCTATCAAAAAGAGCAACTATTGATTGCATATTCATTAAATTCAGTCATACAGAATACACGAGTGCATAATTTCAAGACAACCTTCTTCAGCGAGGACAATTTTTTTGAGTCAATTTCAATAGTACCAAAACAAATAAAAAATATATTTATTGTACTGAATATATTTGAAGTCTGTTTTTTAAAGAATGAATTTTTTTTTCATTAAAATCGTAATTTTGACAATGTTTTTTTCCGATGAAATTGAAAATTATTATACAGTTCCTTAACATTTTTTTCTTAGTTTAATGAATATAATCACTTTAATAAATAATTGACACGTTACATGTATCATATATGCATACACTTTTTCTTATATATTTTATATTCGTATACTGATGTACCCTTTTATATACTGAATATATTTAACGTACGTTTACATAAAAAAGTAATGTTTTCTTATTGAAATCGCAACTTCCTATACGATTGAGAATTACCGCATAGCTCCTTAATACTTTCTCAACATACTGTCTAATATATGCGGTTTGAATCCATCAAGACACGATGTCGCGTTGTTGAGCGTTTTGGTGAAAAACTTCGGAAATAGACAAGCAGCTCGACAAGTTGTATCAGCAACGATAAAGATCATAGCTAGTTTTTTTTTTAATTGTGGATACCATTAAACTAGTAATTTAAAAAGTTTTTATTTAAAATAATATGATCACGCGATAAAATCCACACAAAGAAACAGGGAAAAGCCGGAGATAAAAGAATATTACTATTTACAGATTAATTTAAATTTGTACCGCCTACTCAAATCCTGAGATGGTAAATTTTAGCTTAATCGATTTTTAAATTTAGAGTTTCAAGCGTAATTCTTGTGCTAGATGTAAATTAGTTTCTAAGGAACGTTAATATATGTCTAATTCAATTTTAATTATTAGTTTTTATTGGTTTCATTAAGTGGAATACCCGTAGTTTCCCAAATTTATATAAATTACAAATTACTTGAATCTAAGTACATTTAAATTATCGGGTCTTTGTTTCAATTTGTTTGTAATTTTGTTATTGAAATGTAAATTACAAGCAAATAATGTAATTATAACGCTTATATAATTTGCGTCCTTACTTTCATTGTATGAATTTTTATGCAATAATAGTATTAGTTACATCAAGGGTTTAATGAAATTATTGTCAAATATTAATTTAGGTATAATTAAATACTAACATAATATTAAATACTACAATATATTTATGTATCATCGATGGCAATGAAAATAGAGATAATTCTTTTCCTAATTTCATTTTCTTTCAACGAGGGAAATACATAATTTTTAGTTATTTTGCACACACACACACACACACAAATATTCCTTCCATTTTACAAGTTTTACATTAATTTTTGTATACATTACGTTAAATAAAAATCTACGTGATCAATCTCAGTTTCAAATAATAAAAAGAAAAAATATTTAAGAACCGTTACAATTTATTTATGATTAGGTTATGTAGAGAACCGACAAAAGAACTATGGAATATCAAAATGTAATCAAATTTTCGTAACACTAAATTTTTTTAATGTAAACACAAGGACTCGGGATCCATTTAAACCGTAACCATAAAGTAGTATGATTGCATTGTGAAAGCAGTGATTCTAGTTGTAAATCCGATTACGAGATTCTAGTTAATTGCCATACATGTGGTATTCGAATCAATCGAAAAAAAACCGTGTACCGGAAATAAACATTTTAAACTAAATTTCATGACCGAAAATTAGATAATGCTTGCATACGGAAGGATGAGACCGAGTTTAATCTGGGTGCAATAGTATATCAAATAGGCGAGTCAGTTAATAAGACTATATGAATTCATCTTAACTGAAATGTTATTTAGAATTTGTTCAGTTTTAGTAGTAGTTTATATCAAGCTTCTATTTACATGTATCTATAAGACAAAAGTTATAAATTCATAATTTGCGGAAATTTCTGATTGCGACATTTAAACCTCAGTTAAAATGGTCTTTAGGATGTTTGAAGATGATATTTCTTCAGTTGTGATTTGCGATTCCATAGCAGAGTAAATTACATACATATTTATATATGTACAGATATATATATATATATATATATATATATATACAAGTACAAAAACTGCATGGCAACAGTCAAGGCGTCGAGCACTAGAGAGGCGAGGTCTTAGTGTGAACAGAGGCAAAACTGAACACATGCGGTGTGACTGGGTCTGGTAATAATGCCAACGACAGCACATCAGTGATAATCGAAGGAACTTCTCTGCAGAAGGCAAAGCAGTTTAAGTATCTCGGTTCATTTCCGAAAGACAGCTCTGTAAAAGACATCCAGCAAAGAATAACAACTGCCTGGCTAAAATGGTGATCTCTAACCGGGGTATTAACGGGGCACTAAAATGCCCATTAAACTCAAAGATCAAGTTTACAAGCAAGCAGTACGACCAGCTTTGATGCATGGGTCGAAATGCTGGCCAATGAGAAAAGTGGACTAACTAAAGATGCACGTCACAGTAATAAAAATGCTGCGTTGGGCCAGGGGAGTTACAAGATTAGATAAAATAAAAAAAGAGTACATTAGAGGAACGTTTAAAGTCACGAAAATGGAGGAAAAGCTGAAAGTAAATAGCTTGGGTGGGCATGTTATGAGGCGCAATGAGGACCATGTGACCAAAGCAGTGATAAAAATAGAAGAAGGAAAGATAGGTCGAGGTCGGTATTGAATATATTCATAAATAAATTACTTTTTTTATCTTATATAATACGTACATTTAAAAAAATTAGATTAATTTTTCTGGCTGTAAATGTTATCAAAAAACATAGTAATAATTAATTGCTACGTTTTTGTAATAACGTTTAATGGTAGGAAAAGGGAAATATTTACTTATTCAAATATATTCGGCTATTCCCAAATTGACATAATATAACAAAACTAAAAACAAAGAAAATGCAACGACCTGTTAAGCAAAGACAAAAAAGAAAGAAAGAAAGTTATTATTTAGAAATTAAAATATAAAATAAAGGCTGCAAAAACTCTTTGACCTTTACATTGGAGATACACTTTTATCATCAAAATTACAAAATGGAATTAAAAACGAAACGCAAAGAAATAAATTAAAAACGACCTTTAGTTATAGAAATGTTATTTTGCGTGTCCCGTAAGCATCCCACACTTTGACCCCGCTGCTCTTTTACATTAACCATTGTAAGTGTCCGTCTAATTTATATATAACAAAGCTGTTAATTTTCCATGAAATTTTATTTTCCTTTATTCCATTTACGCTTCTGAAACTTTATCGTGCTAATTGTTCTTTTTCCAGTATTATCTTTGGGCTGTTCTATTTTTGTCTTTAAAAATACTTTCATAAGAATGGGGTGTTTTTCTGAGAGAAGAATATTTTATTAGAAATTAAATCTACAAATGACACTGTTCTAAAGAATATTCGGGTTAATTAGAAAATAAAACATATCGAGTAAAACATTTTTGACATTGAGATTATTACTTAAGACGATTGAATTATTATAGAATTTAAAAAAAATTAACATACTTTGTTAGCTCAGTTACTTCCTAATATTCTAAGCAAATTAATTTTTAAATTTTCAACCACTTCCATTTGTCGTATAATAACTTTTAATAGCAATAAGGTAAATTAAAATTCGAACTGCACACTACAATCCGAATCATGGTACCAAATTTCCTGTACAAATTTTGAAGTTGTTCTAATTTATTTAAGCGATCCTCGGTAACATCAAATAATATGCATCCCCACAGTCAAGCAAAGGTAGCAAGGGAGTTTGACACGGGTGAATTTTAGTTCTGTTGAAATAGAATTATGTAGAACCGGTCGTTGTTTGTAATTTAATTACAAGCGTGTTTTTAATTTTTCCTTGTTATTTTTAAATTATTTCTTTTTTACGTTAAAAACTAGTGTTTATTAAATATCGTCCAGAAACCGAAACTTGAATTAGAAATCTCTTACGTTACGTTAACGAAATTTATTAACATACGAAAAAAATATTTGCGTGCACTTATAGTCTGTATTATACTACATTAGAATGGTAAAATATTAAAACTAGTATCAACAAGGCGAATAATTACATAATATAACTGAAAACGCGGGAAGTAATTCATGACTTACAAAGATTAAAGAACTAGATCTCATGTCTCACAAACTGATATATATGTACGCTCACACATCAGTTATGTTGGAGTGCCTTAATCAATGACTTTTCAGTGTGCTCTCGCAAGTCCTAGTATTGGGCAGTACTTTACTGAGGAAAACAAGGAAGGACAAGCGCTGAATTAATAATGGGGTTGCTGGCTGGCCGTACTCCTGCTATTTTTATACTATGCATACCTTGAATTATATCTATATTGACAGCTGCATTGACCTAAATATACCGATGATAGACTGTTCTCTTGATTTCCCCTTACAGAGAAGCGTAACCGCAACAAGTTAAGTGATGAATATGCGTATTAATCAAATAATTTTTCGCTGCTATTCTTGCTTATTTCCCTGTAAGAGTAAATCAAGTTTTGTTAATGAATATTCATTAAGAGATTATTGATAAATAAAAATTAATAAAGATTTTAAAGGTTTTTTTCTTCACGAGTGTACATTTTCTTGCAGTAACGTATTTTGCCGTGAGTTTGAGCAATTACCTTATAGAAATAAGTAGGAAATTAAATATAAAATGATTCTCTGAAAACATAAAAAATTGAAGTTTTTTAATATCATAAAAGCTAATTTTCAGAAATTCTTTTCAGATGTTTATAGGTTGACCTATGCTTGACATTTTAAACACTGAGTATGTTAATGATTCAGTATGAAATTACTTCAAAATTATATTTTATTATTTTGAATATTCAATTTGACATATAAAATTACTAATCTAAATAGTAAATCTCCTTTAATTCCTATAGATTTTCCTTTATTATGTTCAATTTTAGACGCATTTTAGAAATATCTGAATGTGGGGTGCATTCGAATAAAATTAAGTAAGTACCTATATTGGTTATTGATGCTTCAGGACCACTTTTCATTTTTTATTACGCGATCCTTTTTCTGCAATCGTTATGAAAATATACAAACACATACACACTATCAGCGACGTAAGTTTTCTGAAATGCAACCGAGTTAAATATATGCGTCTAATATACACAACAAATACACTTGTAAAAAGTTAAATATATGAGTTATATATATATGCATGTAATATACACAACAAATATACACGTAAATTTAAGAAAATATTTAGTTTTATATACGGTTCAAAGGGAGAAAATAGGAGTAATGAAACCACTCTCAAAAAAGTAAATTATATATATATATATATATATATATATATATATATATATATATATATATATATATATATTTATATAAATACACACACACACACACACACACATATATATATATATATATATATATATATATATGTAACCTTGTGACAGGTGGTATTAAACGCCTCCATTTTGCGTGTACAAGTTATGTACAAGTTATAACAGAAAAGCATGATTTCGCAGAATCATTTCAATCTTTTTTTTGTAAATAAAAAACAATTTTGTTATAACGATTCGAGTGAACAGTATTTTAAAATTTACGTGAGGAAAGATGTATAATAATGGAGAGTCATAAATTAAAAATGACCGCAAATCGGTTCTTCGGTGAATACCACAGTGGTATTGATTGTTTTTCAAATTACAACAGTGGTATTGATTGTTTTTCAAATTCGGTTAATTTAAGAGTTAGACGTGACTTTAATTCGTTTTTTTAAGCCGTTTAATGGCTTAAGAGATTGAGTAGGATATCAATTGAAGATTTACTTTATTTAAATAAAATTAAATTATAATTTGGCATATCAAAAATATGAAGTTAAAGCAAACGATGCACGCAATTCTGTCCAGAGCTAGCTCGTGCGTTACTGCGCAATTGGATAACACAATTTTGCAGGCTACCTATTACATGTTTTTTTTAATCATTATGCTTTATTCAATATATTCAGAGATAGACGTCTTTTTGGTTTGATATATTTAAATAATATTAGACCAAAATCTTTAGCATTTATTTTTAATTACCAAACTTCGCGATGACATTTAGCGGTACGCTAATGGCGATAATAATTTATTCAAATATATTAAGCTATTCTCAAATTTATACGTGATAATTAGCTAAAAGTAAAGGGAAAACATTTCAAAGACCTAAAGTGCTTCAAAAACTCTTTGAGTTTTAGGTTGGATATAAAGTTTTATCATCGAATTTACAAAACGGTATATAAAATATCTAACGGAATAAATTATTGATGACCTTTGGTTATAAAAACATTATTTCACGTATTTCATATGCACTTCAGACTTTTCCCCGCTCCTCTTTTACCTTAACATATGTACGTTCCCGCCTACTCCGTGCGTAATAAAGTCCTTTATTTTCCATGAACTTTTATTTTACTTTGTACCATTTACGATTCTGGGAATTTTCCTAATTGTCCTTTTTTCGGTACTTTGTGGTCTATTTTTATTTTATCTATACTTAATACAAACGGAATACGTTTATGAGAGCGGAATATTTTATTAAAGACTTAAAGTTAATAATGCTTAATAAAATAAAGCTTTTAAAAGGTATTAGGAGTGATTAGAAAATAAAACTATATCGGATAAAAGGTTCGTAATATTAAGATGATAAAATGTAATCCTTATAAACTGTCAAGAAAATGATATACCTTACAATATAGTTTTATTAGCTTAACCCGCGACTTCCTTATATTGTAAGTAAATTTATAACTCACTTTCCACTCAATTCTACATGTACTATCGATTTGAAAATTTTGCAGATTTATAGAATTCTGATGATAATACGATGCCATTGACCTGATATGATGATGGAGTAGATAGGAACTCTCAATGATTAATATTGAACCTAAAGAGTTTGGGCTCATTTAATTTACCTCAAACAGCTCATTGTGACCGGAATAATCTGATGATGGACAGGGAGGCGGTGACAGAAACTACTCAGTTGCTAACAGTAAACCAATCAAATGAGCTCTTTTGCCTTTTATCAATGAGCTGTCTGGTTACGTATTTTAACCAGCAGGATTTGGTAATGGAAGAGGGAATTGTTTATTGAAACTATTTAATTGTTAACTCTAAATATATGAAGTTCTGATATGTTTGATTTGTTTCAGTATTTCCTTTCTTTATAAAGGAGTGACTTGGTTTTTTTAAGCTATGCATTTCATTACACATAAATTTCGATCTTTCTTTCTTCCTGAATAATGGAAGAGGAAGGTGATTATTGTGAGTACTGAACTTCATAAATTCTATCTGTACTACTTGAAAATGTATTTTGACTAGTACATAAATATTTAAATGAAAAGAATAGTAATAAATGAGAACCTTACAAACTTGAGAAAAATCGAAATATTATGACGCGTAAAATTTCAAAAATACGATAGTGAAATTAAAGGGTTTGTTTACATTTGTTTAAATGTTGACATAGATTATATTGTACTAAAACACAAGGGTACATAATCACGATAAATTGAGAGAGATGACGGCCGTGAGCTCACAAATAATGACAATTAAAAGCTTAGTGAACATTTGTGTACATAATAAGCCTGTTATAAATTATGTAAAGTGACTAATGCAAAACATTTCCCGTATCACCAGCAACTCTGCGAGTAGAAAAAAGAAATACCTAGAGGAAAAAACATGTTATCTTTTTCCTTTACGCTGTGATAAATTATTCATTACAACTATACATTTACTTTTCAAAAAAGTATAATTCGAAGATGACATTAAGTCAAAAAAATAATTTTTGGAGTGGCTTCCACATCTACGTCGCAAATACCTTTTCTTATTTATTTGACTATTGTTTATACTCGTCGGCTGCACGTAACCGCTGTATTTTTAGTGAATTAAGTTTTCTTTTATGGTTATGTTTATATTTTTAAATAAAAATATTATTATTATTAATATTTTTTATTTAAAGATCTAAAAATTACGCTTTTATGACAGAGCGAAAGTTATTTGCAAAAATTAAGGTCTCTTTGAAAAAAATAAAAACTCTTCGAACACTACTTTGTTCATATGAAATAATAGGCAGATTGGAGCAGATATAAAATATATTCTCGTAAAATTTTTATTAGAAATATTACCATGTATTTCATTAAATCGTTAAAATTTCTCTAATTCAAAAAAGTTCAGGAGAATGAACTTTCCTTCCGTATTACTGAGAACTTTAGTGATCTTTTTACCTAATAATCCCTTTTACTCTGAGTCATCATCAAAACGCAGCTATTATAGTTTTTATGTTAGCAGTAAAGTACTCCGAATATATAAGGAGAGAAAAATGTAAAAAAATCCATTTAAAACCTTCTTCAAGTGTTCTTTATAGGATAAGTGATAGGTATGATAAAAACTAAATCTTTTTGAATTGCAAAATTAAATATTGGTGTAATATTTTATTTTTGGATTATTTAAGACTTATAAATCATGTAATTAATCAAAATTATTTGATACCCGTTTCCTAAAAATGTAAAAATATAAATAAACCATAAGATATTAAGCAATTTTATGCAAAGTGTAATAAAAAGGAAAGCTGTCATACAATTTAATAAATTCCAGCCTAAACCCAAATATGAAAATTCCGGTCAACGATCTTAAGTTATCTTTTTTGGTGACGTTACGCATTTATGGCGCTTAATGACTGTGTATTTAACCGTAATTCAGCATAGTTTAATTTCGATAGTTTTAGAAAACGAGGTCAAATCAAATTTCTTTATTTTGATATTTTAATTGAAATTTATTTTAATACTCGTTAAATATTATAAAGTACACTTTTTTCTTTTTAATTTCATTACGTAATTGGGTCAGAAAAACGTTGAATTATCCTAACTTATTCATATATATTCTACCTCATCAATTAGAACTTTAGAATCGCGCAGAATTGGTGTTTCACAGCTTACTTCTAATTTCAAATTAGTTTTAGTTATTTTATTGGTTTTGATCCTTATTTCCCCTTGCTTTTTATTATCCAATTAACTATTATAATTATCCATTGACAGGCACAGAAGAAGAAATTTTTAGATGAACACAAGCAACTAAGAATTAAGGTTACGTGCTTGTTTTTAAAGTTGCCATATTACGACACCTTTTTTCGTAAGATGGTGCGAATGAGATCTATTACATAGACACCGGGACGTATGTCCTTATATACACTCCCGCAGGCATGCACGCTCGCACGGACGCACACTCGCACCGACGGATACACGCACGATCGTATGCACACACGCTCTTCAACAAGTAGAAAGCTAGCGCCCAAACTAATATAAAATACAGTCGTAATGTTAAATTTATCACACGTAAAAGTATCGAGAGAGCAAAAATGTGTCTCTCCTTACTGTTTTCGTAATTTCACTATTGTAAAAATTTGTGACTCAATAGGCTCAATATGCTCAATAGTTTTTATAGAACGGACCACTATGTGTCATATTAATTTTGGACAAATGATATTGGGATATGATAAAACGAGTATTGCATTTATAATACTCATTAGTGTCTTATTGTTATCAGATAATCAGCGGCAGCACTCGACTCAGGAATTCTAACAAATACGGTTGCCTAGATTGAAAAATAAACATTGTTATTTTCAAAAAAGCACAAAATAATGATAACTTTTGCATTATTTCTAGGATAAATATTAAACAGGCTGTTTTCACATATTTCATACTATTTTAATTTGAAATATTTTTAGAAAATTTAAATACGTTTCCTATTTTGTCGATACATGTTTCTTTATTATTTCCTATAATCATGTTTAAGAACATATTATGAACGTGTCGTAACATTTCAAAATCTTGCTGTTTTAAACACAATTTCGGAAGTCAGTTTTATTCGTGTAAGACTAAGAAAGAAAGTATACTTTTAATATTAAACGCAAAGTTACGAATACAAATATAAAGTTGTGTAAATTATAGATACTGATCACCGACATCAAGTGTAATATTTTGAAAAATGTAATAAAAATAAAATTTTTTATTGTTAATTGTTTGTTATTACATATATATAACTAATAAAATAAAATTTTAGTATCTGTTTGCACAATTGCTGTTTTGCCCTTATATTGGATCAAAGGACTAATCAAGTATATGAATCGAAGACAAAATTTGCAATCTTTAGAATTGCTATCACTCTATCTGTCTCAATATTTCAAAAATATTGGTATAAACACGTTTCGAGATTTTTTTAAATAAATGAAATCTTTCTGTGGAAACAAGAAATTTTAAAAAATAAACTACAATTTCTTGCATCAAAATTGCATAAGTATACGTTATGATATAACTCGATTCATAACCTCAAATAATTTAAATTGTAAGCTAGTCGCATGTCAACACGGATCACCTAGCATCAGTGGGCGTGGGTGGGATAGGTTTGCTCGCTCACGTCTATTATAAAAGTAGCCTGCGTTCCGCTTTTGTCACACAGCGCTGAGAACTTGTCAAGATATGACGTGTATGTTTGTGTTTATCGCCAGCTTATTGTTTACAGAATTCATTTAATCTTTCTGTGGTATACGCGGTTGATTGTTCCAGAGGGCGGTCCGTTGATCCTACAAACAATAGCAAAAGCCAAAAATAAACACAAAAGTCGCTCATTGTATGCTTGCTATATTCCCCTTGTTCATTCGTGTTATTTAGTGGAATATTTTTTGAACAAAAGTGATTTATATGTCTTTAGTGAAGATTTTCAAAAAAGCACAAAATAATGATAACTTCTAAATTATTGATTTTCACAAAACTAATGGTTTTTTAAATGAATTCTCACAATGTTCTCTATCTAAAAAAAATTTTGGGCCACTGTAAACGGACTACCTGTATTTGATCATTTGTGATTGGTTTAACTTAGTTCGAAAGTAATATTTTTGATTTCTCTGGAAATTTGTAACAGCGTGCAAAAATACATTTAAATTAAAATTGATAAAAACGATTCCTGACCATTAAAGGTTTAATTTACTCTCGTGTCAAGTTTCCTAAATATCATTTGGGCGAATTTTTCCATTATCTATCAATATAATGGTGAATGGATTGATGAACCGAACTACTAATTGTAATCAAATTGTAGGTAAGTCACTCAAACCAATGAATATCAAATATTCTGACTGATAGTCAGTGTTTTTAGACAAATATTTAATCCTGGTTGTTAAATATAACCCTCTTTATTGAATTACCATTTTAGTTAATTCTCATATATATCGATATTTGATCATCTTTCCAACTCCTAATAAGATAATTGATATAGCGTTGAACCTCAACCATTTCACTCAGAGTCAGCAGCTTCGTTACGTAAATTTTATGGTTTAGATTGCTTGTATATGCCGAACACGAAACTTAATAATATGGGGTATAAGGCTTGTCAAAGAAATGAGAATTTTGAACTTCTCCATAACTGAGTCTTACGAGCATTGCCATTAATAGTATTCTAATCAATTTATAGTCACCCTGATTTTTTATAAATTTGACTCTAGTAGTAAACACGAATAATTTGAGAAAGAAAAGAAAATAATCGGAGAAAGATGGTTAATATAGCGAGCAATTGTGAAAGATTTGTCTTTTTGTAAAGACTATTAAAGAAGATTTTGTATATGGTACAATTCAAGTCAACGAATATTAACGTAAAATTTATTTACACAAAAATTGAAGCGACTTCAAATAGCCACTGACTAAGAATTGCATATCGAAAAAGTCTATAGGTGGATTCGGCTGGGTTATATCTTCTTACATATATATTCTTTCGTATTACAAATTTAGGTATTACGAAAGTCATTCTCATATTTTGATATAAATTATGTACTCCGAATAATATACCGATTGTGGTGGTACTTTATTTATTAAAATCAGCTGAGCAGTTGTGACGCTCCGAGAGAATGAAGAAATTCATATGGTTTCTTCTATGAATCCTCTATACATACATAATAAAACCCACCCCCCCCCCGCCTACGCGCAGTCGTATAAAAATAATTCATTCCAAGTCGGTGTGATCATGTATCGTGAAAAGCTTTTTCATAATGACCCCTAAAATAGATTTTGCCATACGAATAACACTTTATGCTCGTATACTCCAATAGGTACATTGCGTTCTTGCAAAAGCTAATGTTATCGCTGGTAGAAATAATGGTAATTTTATCTCAAGTTCTTCTTCATTCATTCTCCCGAGAATGCGGTAGAGTACGTTGAAAGAAGGGAAATTTTCTAGTCGATGTATTGACCGTTTGACCAGACTATTTATTTCCAATTTATTTCTGATTTCGTACTCGCTATCTTTTTATTTCTAATTTATGATACTTCTCATTGTCCCATAAATAAGACATCGACTCTCTCACTTCAATTGTTTTTTTCTTGACATCCTATTTTTCGTGTCAGTTTTGATAATTTTTTCTTATAGTCGCCAAAAAAGTTTTACTACAAAGAAGAAGATTTAAACGAATCACGTGTTCGTAAAATAAATACGGCTTGCATGATATATACTGACGAATACATCAAAAAATACGAATTACGCATAAGTCCGAATAAATTCTGGTAACAGGAATTAAACACGCGTTAATTTAATTTTAAAATAAACGTGAATATTAAAAATAAATTTATCACTAAAAAATTGTAAGGAATCTGAAATTCATGAAACATGTATAACAATAAAAATAAATTCAAATTTTTTAAATAAATTCCTAATTAACATATCAAAAGGGTTCGGGGATATAAGTATTTTTCTGGGAAAGGCGTAAATCGTCTTTCCCGGAAAGTAATTTGCTACAAACGCTTGTGATAGAGGAACGAAGGTATTTATATATAAGGACTTAATTTTATTATCTACATTTTATGTAAACTATGTATTAACTATCTGAATCCGCCACTCTTTTTGCGTAAACTTTCGGAAAATATCATTAAGCTTCCTACAAAATTAATACACGTATCACCATTTTTCGTACTATTATAAAAGTAAACTTTTTTAAGCAAGTGTCTTGAAAGATCAAATCACCATATCTTCTTTTTGGTTAATCGGTTGCAATAAATTATAGCCTATATCCTGATATCCATCAACATCCACAAATGAAAGCTTCGTCGTTTATCTTATATTTGTTTAGTGATAAATCTGTTTTTTTTGACATTCACTTTTGTTTCAAAATTAAATTCACGAGTGTTTAATTTCTTTTATGAGAATTTATTCGGACTTATGAGTAATTCGTATTTTTTGATGTATTTGTCAGTATATACCATGCAAGCCGTATATGTTCTACGAACATGCGATTCGTTTAAATCTTCTTCTTTGTAGTAAAAGTTTTTTGGCTGCTATAACAATAAATTATCGAAACTGACACGAAAAATCCGATGTCAAAAAAAAAGAACAATTCAAGTGAGAGAGTAGATATCTTATGTATAGGACAATGAGAAGTATCATATACCAAAAATAAAAAGAAAGCGAGTACGAAAGCAGAAATTAATTTGAAATAAACAGTCCGGTCAAATGATATAAAAATAATGTCGACATTTTGTGTAGGCAGCAATTTTATTCCGATGTGTGGGTGAGTTGACGGAAAGCATAAAATTGAGGGGTAGTGGGCGTTGCAACTTGGCCGTTATTATAAAAATATGGATATAAGTGAGTTTTAGTGTTGATTTAAAACATTAAAGAAATTTCGCTTTCTGTGGCATCCGATTCGGATAGAAGTCGCTCGCTCTCATTACATTTGATAATTAAGAATAATTAGTTATCACTGTTGAATATACTTGGCATTAATTTTATAGAAATTCATTATTCACAATTAAATGAAACTATGTGATGTAGTATTATTTCTACTTTCTTTAATTTCTTTACCACGACCTAGGTTTCGTTGTATTACATCTTCAGGTGGAATATTAGCAAAAGAAATATCCCACCTGAAGATGTTGTAATACAACGAAACCTAGGTCTTGGTAAAGAAATTAAAGAAAGTAGAATTAAAACTACATCACGTAGTTTCATTTAATTGTGAGTTATCACTGTATTTAAAATTTAATTAAAATCACATAGTCAGTCATTTGTTTTCACTACAGTCGGTCATTTTTGTTTTAGACACGGGTCTGTAAATTCTGTAATAATGAAAAAGGCACATGTCCAAGGTATACAACCAAAGTAGAAATTTCGTATATATATTTATGAAGTAACTGTAGGTGACCAATACATTGACTAGAAAATTTCCCTTCTTTCAACGTACTCTACCGCATTCTCTGGAGAAAGAATGTAGAAGAACCTGAGATAAAATTACCATTATTCCTCCCAGCGATAACATCAGTTTCGCCAGGACGCAATGTACCTATCGAGTATGCGAGCATCCAGAAAGTTTTATTCGTATGGTAAAAATATATCTCACGGGTCATTATGAAAAAGCTTTTCACGATACATGATCACATCAACTTGGAATGAATTATTTTTCCCCGACTGCGCGTAAGAGGAGGAGGGGAAGGATTGTATTATGAATGTATATAGGATTCATGAATGAAACCATGAGTTTCTTCATTCTATCGGAGCGGAACAACTACTCAGCTGATTTTAATAAATACAGTACTACTATAATTGGTATATTATTCGGAGTACTTATTTAATATCAAAAAATGAGAATGACTTCCGTAATACCTAAATTTTTAATACGAAAAGATTATATAATTAGGAAAATATAGTCCAGCCGAATCCTCCTATAGGTTTTTTTCGATTGTTAACAAATATAATATATAATTGCATTCAAACATTAAATCATAATACATAGTCTTCATAACTGGTAAATTCGAGCCCTTTTGCACCATTAGACAGGTCCAAATTCTCAAACATTATATACTGTTCTCTAAACAGATACTTTCTCCAAATTAACTTTTCAAATAAATTGTGTGATCCAATTTTAATTCGATTAGTTCGATGATAAAGTCTAAAAGTGCTATTAAAAATTAATAAAAAAATTACTTGTTTAGAGTATGATATATATATTATTTGTCGATCATTTGGATCGATCTTCTACAGGCAGACATTGCAATAAAAATTTCACTGAAACACAGCAATGCAAATTTCAATGAAAAAATCCTACAATGATTTTTCTATAGTGAAATACGATTTGTAGTGTTTGGTACATCAGAGCAATCTGCTGTTCTGATTCTTAACCACAAGTCTATACTAAATTCTTTTTTTTTTACTTTTGAGCTTAAATTTTCTACGCATTCGTGTTTTAATTTTTTTGACTTTTCCCCTTTTTTTATATTGTCTTTTAACTTGTTTTTTTTTCATTGGCATTATTCATTGACATTAACGTGACTTGTAACTACTCATAAAAAATTAAGCCTATTGTCATGTTAAACCCTATATCCTCATATGAACAAATAGGTCTTATGTAACTTTTTTAAAATTATACATATAACGAAATATTTATATTCATCGGTTTAGTCATAAATGTCAACTTCAGAAATAAAATATTTCTTAATTTGGTTTAGTTATAAATATACTTTACATTGAAACGTAAAATTATTTTTTTATCTTTTTTAATAATCGTTTAAGCCCGAAGGCTTAACGATTATTAAAAATGCTAGGACCAGATATCGGGTCCGTAACTGACCCTGGCACTAGCAAATTTTCGGACGATAAAACAAAAAAATTATAAATAGTATTATTGAATGTTTTTAGTAATATATTAATTTATTTTTAACGGAATAACAAATAAATTAAGTTTATAAAATGTAACAACAAACAAATTAAATTTTTGCAATATATGTCATTTTGCATATGAATATAGTTTGAATTTTTTGAATATTATACTTATTTAATTTTTTTAGAACTTTTCAAAAATTAACTTAATTTATATTTATTGAATTCGTACAAGTACACTCAGTTGGCCAAGAAAAGATTGCCGTATTCATTTCCAAAATAATTATAACTGTTATTGTTACGTTTTTTCTGAGCTCAATTGTTTTTTATATCATTAATCAATTTATTATATATTTTGTGATAAAGTAATGAAAAAATTTGTTTTCTCCTAAAATAATTCATACTTTCGTTGTTCAATGAATTGTGCATTTATGACAGCATACAATGTTTGCTATAATTTGTTCATGTAATTTGTTTTGCAATAAATGTGATAGTATTGTATTTAATACAATATAAACACACACAGATATATATATATATATATATATATATATATATATATATATATATATATTTACGATAATATTAAACACGTTTAAGACGGAAACAAATTTAAAAAAATATTTTAAATTAAATACATAAAAAATTCGATAGCAATATTAATACATTTTATGAGTTGAAAAATGAGATATATTTTTCAAAATTCTCTTAGCTAAAATTTGATATGTAATATGCTGTCTTGTTTATAAGTCGTATACAAAAAAATTATAAACATCGAACGCCAAGAAATACTTTGTCAACGGATGTATATTATGGTCAGTCACAAAACTCTACTATAAAATAAAATTAATTTCAATTTTTGTTACTGGACGACATACTATCCTAGTGCTTCATACATCTGCGTAGAATGCCGATTAGCCGATGCATAAACAAACAATTGTGTTTTAAAAGGTCTTAGAAGTTATTATTACAAATGCTATAATTATTAATTCAAGGCTCTTGAATAATATTTATTCTTGAGAGTGATTGTATGTATTTTATATATGAGTAAATATGAATGATCTCTATTATATTTATTGGAAATATATAATAAATTTGTCTTGAACTTTAATTGAATTTTGCAAAGTTTAAACAATGAATGAATCAAAGTGAGTTCAACTTTGAAAAATTATCTGTGCTTAAGATGACCGACGATAACAGATGCTCTCACATGTCTACCCACATTCATTTGCTGACTGAAGCACACGTGGAGTACGTGTGCTTCCACACCACTTCACACTTCACGTCTAGCCATGTTCATTCAGCCTATGTGAAAATGTTATTTTGCGATTTGAAACACATGTAGCGCAATCTATCTACGCACCGAGTAGCTAGGCCCTTTTTGGTTATTGTTGTACTAATGCAATGTAAATAAATTTTGAAAATATGAAATTGGCATATCATCTGACTGAGCGAGCTTAAACGTTACTTTACGTCAACTGCTATATTTTTCAGAGCTCCGTCTGAATTGAATAAATAGTTTTAACGTGAGGCGAGTTCAAATACATAAAAAGACAAGAATTTCAAAAACAATACTACTTTGCTTTTTAATATCATCATTATGTGCCTCTAAATTATATTTTCAATATACAAAGAGACCAATTTTATTAAATATATACACAGCAATGATACTATTACGGGAAATAGGATATAGTTTAAAGAAATGACTAATTTACATTTTATTGAGTGTGAAAATTAATAAACGAAACATTAATACGATCGTAATAATTTCACAAATAAGGCATAATTATAGAATCGTGAACTAGATACATACATACTTCATGAATATTTCTAAGGTTACTTTCGGTTTGTAGGAAAAGCTGTGTACGAAAAATAGTAATTTCCTCAACTGCATAGTGTAAAGCCTAAAAGTATTGAATACATCTTTATTTCACGTTCCTTATTTCGAACTTTCTGTTTGCCATTTGCACAAGAGTATCAGTAATTTTCTAGAGTATACTACTGCCTATTAAAACGCTGCTCAAATTTAGTTGTCAATAGAAGAACGACGCAACGAGTCCAGAATCGACAATTAGGGCGTCGGCTGGGGCCGTTCATACTTCTACCATTAAGTTAACGTGTATTATTTGGATATCGTCAGTGTCTATCCTGTGGCCATATTCCCTTATAAAAATATTGAAAAATAACTGACAACTTAATTGGATATCTCTCATTTTGAAACGTGATTACCGAGAAGTTTAAATTTCAATTTTAGAAGTTTAAAAGATGAAAATTTTAAATTTCGCCGTTCTCTCGGATATAAAAGAGAGAATTTATAAATATATGAATAACTCAAAATTAAAGTTTCCGCATATTGAATATAAACATAAATAAATTAATGAAAAAACGTTAAAATTTAATATGGAAGTACTTGGTCTCTAAAATTGAGGATATCTTAGGATTTTGTGAAAATTATTTCATTAGTTCCCAGTAATTTTTTAGCAGTTTATAATTCTCAAATATCTTGAATTCTGAAAATTAATTGTTTTTGGCTTAATACTTTAATATAACTTGCTAACCATTATGAAGAAAAAAGATTCCCAGCTTTCCTTTAAAACATAAAACTCACCCAGTGTTTTATAATTTCACAGCAAGATAGGAATAATGTAACGTTGATATCTTTCCGATTTCCTTTTAATTAATAGTTTTTCTTTGTTCTATTTTTTATAAAGTGTAATATCACATCGAATTTCTAAGTTAATTACATTACCAAGTACATGAAGGAAATAAAACTTTATCATCGATCATTTTAAGAATAAAGAAAGTAAAAATGTATTTTTTTATTTTATTTGTAGGAAAGAAACATTCGAATTTCAAGTCTTTTGACACTCACAAAAAAATGTTTTTCACTTATACTGTTTATTAGAATGTCTTTATAAATTACTTAAAATAGAAATCAACGTATCTCAGATTACTGTCGCAAGTAAATAACGCCAAAAAATGTGATCACGAATAAATTGAAAAATTATTATCGTTATTCACTTTTAACTACATTACCTTATGAAATTCGATAAAACGGCAATAAAATTCTCAAATATAATTAAATGTTCCACACATATAAGACTAAAATATATATTATCAACCCGTGAACTCGCGCTTCTGAAATCGTAATTACGAACAACGAGTATTGGATAGTGGAAATAGAGATTTCAGTAGTAAATTCGATTCGTGATCAATGATTTCAATCATTTGTTACAATAAGTAGTCGAATCAACTAAAAACTATCCACATTAAGATATTAAAAATAACTTAAAAAATTAGTGAAATTTTTGACTGAATTTGTCATCAGATAAAGCTGGTAGGTAAAATGGTAAAATATGGTAGGTGGACCTTGATAAAAAAGTATATCAAAAAGCTCAGCTAGTTGTAAAGCTATAGGGGTCGTACTTAGGATATTTCTTTAGTTGCGTTTTATAATATCCTAGTAGCGTAAGTTACAAGTATATATATATATATATATATATATATATATATATATATATATATATATATACATATACATATATATATATATATATATATATATATATATATATATATATATATATACACGTATACGAAGACGTAAACGGAAAATATCTCTTGACCCGTAATTATTTGTATTATTATGAGGGTAAAGCTGAGAAATGGCCTGTTAACCTGCTCTATTAAATTTATGTTTACTTTTGTATAATATAAGCGTTAGGCATGAATTGGATATAGTTCATTAAACCTACTAATACGTAATAAATTGCAAAAGTCTAATTTAATAAGGATAGTGATAAACAATTTACATTAAATTTTTCCAAATGAAATTCTAACATTGCGCATCAAATTAGTCTTGAGCCAAATTAGTGCAATAAATTGTTCAAAACGGTTTTTGTTAATAATTAAACAACGCCAACATTAAAAAAACCCGCGGCTGTTGAGAACTAGTCTGGTTACTACCGTACGCTTAAATGATATATAAATTATAGACGACCAGCTACAGGTTTTCGAAATCAATATCCTCATTAAATGTATTCAAAAATAGATAATATTCAGTGTTTTACATTAAAGATATTTTAATTAATATTATTAAGTCCCTGGCATATGTTATTAACTATTTTTTGATGACTTAGATGATTAGTGGTACGAAACCGGAAATATTTATTTGTTTAAATGTATTTAGATTTTTTCAGATTTAAAAAATACAGTGATAATATCCAGAAATTTTAATTGAAATAAAGACTTCAATAAATTTTCGAGCTTTCAGAGATGTAATTTTACTACCGAAGTTACAACACGAATAAAAAACTTGCAACGAAATAAATTAAAGATGACCTTTGGTTACAAAATAAATATTTTGCATTTCCTTTTTACATAACAGAGCTTTTAATATTCCATGAGGTTTTATTTTCCTTTGTTTCATTTACGCTTTTGGGAATTTAATCGTAATAATAAACTTATCCTAATATCACTTTTGAGCTGATCTATTTTTGTATTTAAATATTTTTTTTTCAAGAGATGAAATTCTTTCCGGCAGCAGAATGTTTTGTTAAAGGTCAAAGCTACAAATGGCTCATTTTTAAAAAATACTCGATTTTATTAGATGTAATGGTGGAGGAGGACCATTGAGAGGTGATCATGGGAATTTCAAAATGTTAATATTAATTCAAGTAAGCCAGAAATATCTGGGAACATTGTGTAGAGAAAAATATATAACAGGTATCTAAAGGTTATTTTTTCATGAAATCTATTTTACAAAAAACACTTAAGATGTGCAAAACCAATCATCAGCAGCTATAATATATTTTTAATAGCACCAAACAGGTAAATTTTTTTTAATCGTTGGATTGACCAACTGTAACGAACTCTGACTTGAACTTTCTGAAAATATTTACTTCGCTCTGATGTGAAAAAAATTTAAAATTTGTGTGGTCGTTTTCCATGGGTATTAATATCAGTTAATTTCATTTGTGAACCTGATTTATTGTGACCGTTATGATCACAGTTATCGTATTTATATGCTTTGGGATCTTTAAATATCCATTTAATATTAAGTACATGATGAATATTTCCCTGACTTTGATAGATTTGACTGTATCGTTACGGAATGACCAAATAAATTTTCGAATTTTTCATATACAAGAAGGTAAATACTTTCAGAAAGCACAAATCAGAGTTCATTGCAGTGTCAACCAAACGAATAAAGAAATTTAACCTATTTCATGCTCTTTAAGATATATTATAATTGCTGATAATTTGTTTCGCACATCTTACGTATTTTTATAAAATAGTTTATATGAAATAATTAACCATTAGAAACATAGTAAGTAGTTTTCTTTACATAATGTTCCCAGGTATTTGTTGCTTACGTGGTGCAAGTTATTTATCATTATTTTTATAATTTTAGTATTTGCTCAGAATTTTGTTCTCTAAAATATCTCATGCTTACAACTCTCTCGGTATGTAAAACTCTCTCGGTAAACTGTATTTGTAAAGAAGTCGGAAAACTCTACTGCGCCCAATATCTGTATAGACCAAAAGGCCACCATAAACATATATTATCTTACATTATGTATTGTATTCGCTAGTTTTGCTCTTCATTAGGTGTAATAAAAGGGATTACAAAGGACTGAGCATACCGAAGGCGGGGCAAGTAGTCGCCCCATCATGATAGTTGAAGAAATGTTTAGCCAAAAAGATAATTTTATTTTAATCACCGATGTTTTTTTGTAAATCTACCAAAATTTGTAAATTTAACTTCGATCTTGGCAGTCAAATAGTTGATACTATTTTAATAAACATCACATATTCAAAATCTGTGTTAAATAATAAATATTTACGTGAACGTCGTAATAAAATAAGTCGTTAGTGTTGTAATAGCTTAATAATAATTATATATTGTTACTTCACCTATAGGCCACATAACCGTATTTCGAGATGATATCTAATAAACTTTTTAAGGAATTTTGCGCTGTATCAACATAAAATATTATATAAAACGCGTTAGCAAAAATAATTACAAAACATACGTTTTAGTTTGAAACTCGCATCCAATACAGTTCCCATTTGATAATAATTCCGGACCGAAGTGATTATCAAATGAGACTTTCCATTTTTTTTTGTTTTGATAAAGTTTATCAATAATATGGACTATGTCCATATTATTGATAAAACTATTTCACCGTACAAAAGTAAGGACAGTTTCAAGATAGGTTAAATTTTTTTAAATATAACCCTATGATAAATTATGTGAAATTGTGAATATAAAATATTTAATCACCTATATTTCCTTCTACGTAATTACGAACTATTTGTAACAGTTCGTAAATTATCTTTGTAGAAAGTAAACGATAGTCATATTTGCTTCAAAGTTAAACTCGCATTGAGTGCAAGTGTATAAATTAAAGACGACCTTAAGCGCTAAAAGTAACACTTAATGTGATTTATACGAACTCCAGACTTTTCTCGCTGCATTTAGCAGTCCTACGTGTCCACCCTTTCTATATTTAATAAAGCGTATATTTTTTCGCCGAGTTTCGATTCCTTTTGTGTTGCTTAAGCTTCTGGGAAATTTATCGACTTAGTTACCCTTTTCTGCCGCAGGAATACTTTTGGTAAAGATTTAAAGAATAATATGTATGCATTTAGATTCTTCTTATAGAGAAAATGTTACTTTATGAAGTAGAGAAAAAAAAACACACGATATCTATTGAAACGCGCATTACCTGTATTCTTGATTAGTCATTTGGGAATTTATAATTTGTTTCGAGATTTTGCATCGCTTAAGCTTTTGGGAAATTTATAGACTTAGTTACTCTTTTCTGGCGCAGGGATATTTTTGGTAAAGATTCAAAGATTGAAATGTATGCATTTAGATTCTTGTTATAAGGAAAATGTTACTTTATGAAGCAGAAAAAAAAACACGCGACATATATTGAAACGCGCATCACTTGTATGCTTGATAAGTCATTTGGAAATTTATAAATCGTTCGTCTCGAATTTTGATATTTTATTCTATTTCTTCATCTTGGAATGTTTATTTTATATTTTTGTTTCTCAGGTTTAGAATTAATTTATATTAAATATATTTAAATGTTCGTCTATGTATTGTCGATATAATTTTACTGCAATCCAGGCGTGATTTACAATGACTTCACATTAAAAGTCGTAGACAATATATCTAGACATATAGAACTTAAATATATAAAAAAAACGATTGTAGGGTCAACTTTCGATTGATTAATACTCAATTTATTCCACGTGCACCCAAAATAATACCACTACTTCAGCAGAATTCGGAATATATTTTATACAGATTTACAAAACAAAATAATAGAAAACAATTATTTAACTTTTTCATTATTTAACTAAAAATTAATTGAGACTAATCTCATATAAAAGAACATATTCGAAAGAAAGTTCTGCGTTTTTGCACAGCTATATTTTTCTATTCTAGATTTGTTTGTTTTAGAAGAAACCATATTAAACAAATAGGTAAACTTGAAAATAAAATAATAAAATTAATGGTAGTTATAAAACTCTAAAAAGAAAAGTTTTAAATCTACATGTCTTAATCATAATATATTATCTATTAATTATATAGCTCCTTGCACATAATTCCTCTTTGAAACTTGAAATCTTCAGGTTCTTACAAGAATTGACTTTATTGAACAGTTTTCCAAAACACGTATAAAAATTGACATTCTGTTTTTATGTTTTACTTTAGTAATTTGTAAATATAATACAAATTAATTAAGCAATGATTGTATATCCAAAGAAGAACTATGATCAGAGGAATACAAAAAATGAGAAAAATTCGATTTTTTCTTTGATTTGACATTTAGAATTATTTCTTTACATTTGGTTTAAATATAATCTTCTCTGACATTCTGATATGATGCATGAGGTTCATATTAATATTTAGCTGCTTCTTTCACTATCAAATATTTGATAATCAGTGCGCATGTGACAAAAATAGAATATAATGGTTTAAGAATTAACATAGAATTTGCCAAGGTCATTGCAGCACCCCACCTTAAAGTTTTATCTAAGTTGTAAGTCTGTGACGCAAACGTTACTAATGGAAAATAATTCTGCCGCACTAATAAAAATTTATATGAGGAAAGTAAAATATTAGTCTCGTAATGACAGAGTGTATCTTGTTAGCAGAAATAAAACAAAATTCATCCAAGCAGAGGCGATCTCCCTCCATTTCTCTTCCTCCCCGTCTCCGTTCTTAGTGCATATAACAGCAAGGTAGTTTTATAAACAGAATTCTCATAAATTATTTATTTATTTTTTAAATATCGAATATATTTGGCGTTAATTTTATAGAAATTCCTTATTCACAATTAAATGAAACTACGTGATGTAGTATTATTTCTACTTTCTTTAAGTTTTTTACCACGACCTAGGTTTCGTTGTATTACAATATCTTCAGGTGGGCTATTAGCAAAGATTAGCAAAGATCATTAGAAATAATACGACATCACGTAGTTTCATTTAATTATTTATTTTTTCTCATAATTTTGAGGCATTAAAACTAAAATTAAAATATAATTATACTTGTAGCAGCTGCACATTTATAAATTCATGATCGTTATTTCACGCATTTTACTAGTAGTCGTCCCCGTTTATAATTTAACGTTATCTCTCACTCGCTGAATCTTAAAATTACTAATGTTAACGGTAGATGGCTTGAGCAAGAAACACGATGAGATATTAAGAATGTGTTTTACTTTCGACTTCAGTAAATTTAATCCAATATTGAAAAGTTCATTTTCCACTAACTTAGCCGGTGACATCTTACGCGTAGACAACTACCGTTCTGTAAAACGTACCAATACCGCTTTTGATAAGTATGTTTCTTCACTTTACCTCTGTCGATGCCCATTTCAATAATATGTGTCTGGGTGGAAAATCGTGCGATTCAAAACACACTTAATGCCATCTATTGGTGTACATAAGTATACTAAATTCACAGTTTTTAACGAAATATGGCGCATTTCGCACCACCTTTCATAGATTCGCCTTAAGAGGTAGTTTGGCATGTTGCAAAACGTATTTTATTGTAGCTACGAAACACATGTGTTGCTTCACTGCAGCAAGCCCGACGATTGGCGTAGAGTTTTGTCGGAGAACATGCATTTTTACATTAAAATAGAATCACGCGGAGCTTCAAAACGTATTTTATTCAGTCACCATGATTTGGTTGACTGTTTGATTATTTAGAACGTTTCTAAAATGCCTACTTCAAAAAATGTAGATATTAAGTGAGTCATTGCAAAAGGATTTTCATTGACCCAGTTGGGTGAAAACACTTGATGGTAGATAACGAAAACTACGAAGGGACTACAGGTCCCTGGAGGGGCCCTAAGACAAACCGGGACGAAGGTACCCTACACATATATGTAATTATTATAGGTTGAATAGCTAAGTATTTTATTGTTATTGCAGTGATAACTCTAATGCAATGTAAATAACTTTTTGAGGAGATTAAATTATCACATATCTTTTGATCTAATAAGAATTGAAAGTTTATCTTTTCATTGAGGCAACCGATTAAAATAAAAGAAAATTCAATGTTACTTTAGTTAAAATCCCATGTTTTCTGAAAATTTCATATAAATTCAGGTAATTGTTCTTACTTAATGCATGCAAGAACAAATGCATAAAAATAATTTCAATAATGTCCTTCCACTACTTTTTTGCAAATATTTGCAATATACAGACACTAAAAAAATTATAGTCTTATTATATGTACAAACATAAATTACAGTTCTGGTGAATACATATTGAGAAATGTATGTAAACGGCAAACATGGTAAAACCAACAAAAAATATTTTTTTTCGCGCTTTCTTGTTTTATAAATTTTTTAATCTCTTCTTTTATCAATTTTATCGGTTTTATTCGTAGTCTTAATAATTTGGCACAAAACTAAAATAACCAAGAACATTCATTTAGTATATTTTTTACTTTAATAGATAACATTGTGCTAAAAATATAAGGGAACATAATCACGATAAATTGAGAGAGATTACTGCTGCAAGCTCACAAATAACGGCAATTAAAAGCTCTGTGAATAATTATGAAAATAATAAGCCAAATAAATTATGCAAAGTGATTAATGAAAAACATTTACCTTATCATCAGCGCCTCCGCGGGTAAAAAAATTACCTGCAGGACTAAATATTTTTTCTTTTTCCTTTTCGCTATAGTAAATTGTTCATTACAAATGTTTATTTACTTTCAGAAAAAAAGTAGGACAACTTAAAAATTACCTTAAGACATAAGACAAAAATAATTTCGGGGCAGCACATCTTGAATTTATTTTCTAACTTATTTGACTGCTGTTTATACTTGACCACTGCATACATAATAATATATCGTATATTTTGGGGGTTAAATTTTTATTAATATTATTTACATGTTGCAGTTGTTTACTGTATGAATTACCCATTTTCTGGCAGTATTTTTTTATCTTTTTATTATCTAAAAAGAATACTTTTAATATAGAGTTAAAGTTACTTATACAAAATAAAAATCACTATCAAAAGGAATTTGTTTTAATAAGAAGATATAAATAACTATGTTGGACCTAATCTTTTTGACATTCAGCCTAAATATTTTTAGTTGTGCAATGAATATTTAAACAAAATGATTTAGAGGACTTAACCTGTCATCGTAGCATCAAGAGTTCAGGAATTTTGACTTTGGTTCATTTGGTGTTTTGAAAAATATATTAATAATAACCTCAGAGTTTTAAATGAATGGAGTGTTTGTAATATATATTTTTGCGAAACTTTTTTTTAAACTTCGCTACTATGTCCTTCTGTAGACCTTTTTACCAAATTATTCAATTCATTTTAGTATCGGTATCGATGATTTGGTAATAGAAGTATTAAATATCGTTCCCAGTAATCGGCTGATTTTTAAAATACCCATAGGAGGTTCTTTTCTGCGGTTCTTTTTTTACCTAAAATTTCTTGTATTTCCTTAGTCCTATTTTTACACCAGTTTAGATATTTTTGTATTTGTTTGTAAATGCGATAATTTATTTTTTAATACTTTCCTGTTTTCACTCTGCTTAGTGTAAGAAACGGAGATTTTTCCATGTACATCTACGTATGTACGTAATTTGGATTTTTTATTACTTCGATCTAACCTTAATGAACCATTGTCGTCTAATTTTTATGAACCAAGAGTTTAAACCTTCGACTACACATAGCTATTGCTGATTATATAGAGTTTATTGCAAATATAATAGAAAGTACTAGTGAAAGTAGCTTCAGAAACCAAGAGAGAAAATTATGAAACTTTCCATCTGTCTGTCCATTATCTATCTTTCCATGTCCATAATATAAGAGACATTATAAATGTTTTTAACTTTTTGGATGTTACAAAATATTACTTTAATGTAATATTTTGTTCTTGGGTTATTTAAGACGTATAAATCAGGTATTTAACCAGAATAGTGTGATAACCTTGCTGTAAAATCGTCAAAAAATAAATAGATTATCTCATATAAAGCACTTTTGAAGAAAGTGTAATAAGGTAGTGAAATACCATAAAGGTAAATCAATTTCCGTGTAAACTCAAACGCAAAACTCCCGGTTAACCATCACAAACGTTCACTTGCACTGACAATGCACATTTCTGACTACATTCTGGCGCTTAGCGACCCGGGTGTTTAACCATATTGCAGCATAATTGTAAGTTTCAGTAATTCAATTTCAAGTACAATCTTTGCTTTTTATTCTCATTGTTTATTTAAATATTTGCTTACTTTCACTTCAATATAAATACATTATTACTAATTTGAACGTGGGACTTGGAATTTTCTCAAAAAATAAATTAAAAAAATAAATAAACCGGTAAAACTCCTGTCTATATATTTCACAGAATAAGTTTAAAAAATATTTACTAAAATATATTGAAATCAAAATTCCGATTGAAGATTCGGTTTTGATATAAAGGTCGAGTTGATGTTTCTTCTGTTAAAAAATGATCAATACATTTTGTAATATATTTAATAGCACAAGTAAGCCTTTAAAATATATAGTAAATACTTTAACCATTTCGTGCACACGTAATTAGAGTTATAATCTAGTTTTATATTCTGTTCTTTTTATTATACATCTACATGACTGTATAAACGTAACATTTATACAGCTACGTGACATTATAAACGTGAACATTTGACTGTACTTATCATTTTTTATCTTCACGTGTGCTCCGTCGGTCCATTTATTTTTAATTACATCTTTGTAAGAGTCCAATATCTGCATTCTGTTTCCGTGTAGTCTCTTTTTCTTTTATTAATTTAATTATTTTTGTTAAATGTGATACTTTCAGCCAAAACAAATGACTCTTACAACTGTCAGTAAATAATTCGATCTCAATTAAAGATATGCCTGAAATTAGCTAACGTTTGATGCACAGTAAGTACTGCGGAGACGATGTCAAATAAACATATTGCTAGCTTACTCTAAAGGTGCGCATAAATGTTGCGCGGAGAGGCGACCTAACGGCTATTTTTTTTAACGCTCTGAATTTCGTACGTTCTGAACTATGATTTTACTCCTCATATTATTTCATACCGGGCAGTATATATAAAAATTGATTCTTAAATTTGAAAATGTTTGGTGGTGTTTGAAGTTCGTTCAATTTAAAAAAAAATAATTTTCCATGTATTGCCTGTGATATGTTACCTAGAAACCTAGAAAATTACGAATTTGGATGAATTTTACTTAAATCGGAACAAACATCTGCGGAGCTAAATGAACCTAAAAATAATCATATAAATCTATACACATATCAATATGTGAACACAACCAAATACATACATACACATATTCGGATTTATAAATTAAATTCTCTCCTTTGGCTTCAACGTATTCTGTACTATAAGTCTGTACATGTTCATACTATATAACTGCATGCTAATATCCTTACTTCATCATGCTTTTGTATATATTTCTACATACTTACTTAATTTCCTATTTGTATAGATCATTCGTATACACTTATACATAATTACTTGCGTACGTACGTGCTAATGTTTAGCCACTTCATATATTTATTTATAACTATGCTTTGAATATATCAATCTGTTTACTTTGTTATTTTCTTGTCTATGTCAAAACAAGATAAACGAGTTTAAACCCGATGAGTTTACTCCTCAACAGTGAAAAGTTCCTGTAACCACACCGCGCCTCCACCATTGCGCCCTAATTTTGCTAGACCGCTAATTTATGCCGCTCTTAGTGGCGTCAAAACTTTAAGAGACTTTAATATAAAATTTTCATTAGACCCATATTATATCAACTCTTTTTTTATTACACTGAAGTCATTAAAATATAAAAATAATGAAGCATCAGCCTGAAGAATTGGAATCCGGAGTTTAATGACAGAGACACTGCTTGAGACCCAAAATACTAATAATAGGATCCCAAGTCTCATAATTTAAGGATGCAATATCCCCGCAGTATCAGAACTAAAAAGTAACCTAGAGTTGAGTGACAGAATTTCTGCTTGGGACTCTTAATACTAATATAAAACAATAGATCTTCTAGCCTCCAGACTTTGCGAACAAAAGTACCTCGAACAAAAGTACCTCGTAGTATTAAAAATGAAGAGTTGAAACCCAAAGTTCAATGAAAGAGTCTCTGCTGGAGGCCCACAATACTAATTTAAAAAATGCAGATCCTCAAGTCTCATATCTTAGGCAGGTACACCTGCAGCATCAGGATTTATATATTAAAACTTGAAATTATATTATAAATACCCATATGAATTTACTTATCCATTTCCTTCTTATTCTATAGCTAAGTTAAGATAAGACCAATGAGTCCAATCTCGATGAGTTTACTTCTCACCACTAAAGAGTTCCTGTCGCCACATTTTGGTTTGGTGGAATAAATTTATGTCGCTGTGTGTTGTCCCTCTCGTTAGACTTATCATTTAACTTACATCATTCTAACACCATTTCAACACCTGTGTTGTTAAATGTTTAAGGATTCTATGGTACATCTCAAATTTCCATTGCCGGATTGTAATTAAATTTTCAAAAGACCATACTGGGAGTTTCCTCTTCAAAATAAAAAGTAATATTTATCCAAATTGGTTTGTAAATGCCTGAAATAGGAGGTAAAATAAACAAAAAGGTATTTTCATCATTTTCCGAATCGGCATAAGATCTATGGTTACCTAATTCAAATATTAGGGGCTGGTTATACTTGAAAATCCTAATGTTACACTCACGTACTCGCCGAGACTGACCAGCATAATTTAGCGAACGACATGTTAGTACTCAGCCTATTTCATCTGAGGCGCTCGCTTCGATGGTTTTATGGCCTGAGTCAAAGGAATTTGTGAAACGATTTCGCATTGCAGTTTTTCACGGCCACTCTTTTTATACCTAAGACATAAAAATTCAAAAAGGTGATACAAAAACTTTGGTAAGTACAATAAATTTTATTAAAATCAATTATTAGAAGAAAATTGAAGCAATAATACAAATAATATTCCCGTCATGTCTTCAAATAACATTGACCTGGTAAAGCCATGAGAAACTTGTGACTAATAATTTGTTCCAGAGGAATAATACATCTTTAGGACTGTTTGTATAAGAAAATTAAATACCAGATTTATCTTTTAGATTCATAAATGTTATGAAGAATTAGTATCTACACTTTTACAATATATCAACTTTCATCAGTCCCATATCGACTTCGCAGAAAGGTTATTATTAAAAGCTGGCAATGCCTTAATATTGTCGGAAGCTGTATCTAGGAAAAATACTAGCTAAAATTTCTATTTCTAAAGAATTCTCTAAAGACTTAGCAATCGTTTAGCACGATAGAAGTTTTCTTTATAATTAATATTATTTTTTAGTGTGAGAAATGAGGAATAATTTCTGTGATTATACGGTTGAAGTATTTTCTGGTGACTCAATTTCGTGGAATAAAAATAATAGTTTTTTAGAAAAAAATTATTTAAATAAATTATTCATTATTTTTCAATATATTTTTTCCTATATTAAATATTTCTCAAGTACAAAATTTCGTCATATTGTAATATAACATGGGTGTTGCATTGATTTCAACTCTCTCATATTCGATGATATTCGCCGAACTCTTTAACAGACGTTCGTGGATGCTTCCGTACTCAATGTTTAAGTCGAATATTCGCCGAGACATTCGGGCGAGTATACGAATACCGTCACCTTTGATTATACAAAATATGTGAAACATTTCCACATTGATAACAACTTACTTTATTGGATTAGAAAATTTATGGATGTGTTTCTGACATAAAATATAAATGGCTGCCCCCGTATACGCTAGCGCGTGTACATTTAGTCGGGATCACTTAATGTTTTAAGAAGTTAATATCATGAGCGCAGCTATTCAGATGGAGTACATATCGTGAAAATAAACGTTGCTGAGCGAATGTGCTATATGCGACTAATATTATGAAGAGGAACATTTTGTTTATTTGCCTGTATTTGAGGGATTAACGCCAAAACTATCAATTCGTTTGGGAATTTGTATTTTGTTTGTATTCACAGTATGATAGCTTAAAGCTTCATCATCATGGACATGGATATAATATTTATATACGTTGTATAATTAACAATATAGCAAGGTTTGGAAAAAAAATGTTATCATTAATTTGAAATATCGTATCAGTAGTTTAATTACGTATTAACAAAATACCGCAGCTCGAAAACAGATATTTACTAGTCGTAAACTTACTGATACACGCGTAACAACGTCGCTTGTTGGTATGCAACAACTTTCAAATCCATTCGCCGCATCTTGAATACTTACATTAGCTTATAGCTTAAATGAAAATACGCTTTTTATAAGTTTTGTAAGCCAATTTTATTCACTTTGTTATATTAAAATTACATCGATATAACAATAACACATATTAGTGTTTTACCAGTATTCATTCGGCCTTTATCCATTGGTCACGCCAGTTGACCAAATCGGCTGTGTACAATAATTTTATGATCTAATTGTGGTTTTATCGAAGAGCCAAAAACTTGTGACCAATTCATTATTATAATTGATGTCTACTATTCTTTTGCTTTTTGGCTTGCGCTTCGGTAAATCTAATTGTTTTTTGGCGTAAATTAAAAACACGGCGTAAATACATATCTACTATATATCATATCTACGTGAATAAGAATTTAAAAATAAAAAACTGACTTTTCTGATACTTTTTAAAGTTGCCGATGCGCTTGTTACTTCCATCCTTTCCAAAATAAGTGCAGACTATAAGTAAACAACTTAGGATATATTTAATATAAATAATTGAATTCAGTACCATCGATACATACGACAATTACGGATATAATAATTTTCGGGCCATCTTGTTGTAAAATAATATGTCCTAGAACACAACTTTGCCCTTTCAATTTAATTGTGATACACCTTTCCATAAATCACCATTGTAATGGCGACAATACAATTTTATAAATTTCATTCGTAGATACTACCTTAAACCCACCTCTCTACGGCGGATTTAAGGTAGTATCTACACATATCTATTGATAGAAAACATAATTTTACTTTAATAATTAGCCTTAAATTATAATAAATTCAATAAATCAATTGTAAGATGGTTTATTGGATTTATTATTATTTAGGGCTAATTATAAAAATAAAATTATATTTTCTATCAACCGATATGCGCAATGCCATTTAATATAAAAATTATAAAATAATTTCTTTAAATACATATACTTCATATCGAAATATCTAATTGCTATATTTTTTTTTGTTGGTCAATTCCGATAAAATATAACCTATACGTTACCTTGGAGTTAAAAGAATTCACTGGTAAAAATTTTGTCGAAATCCTTTTAGCTGTCCTTGCGTGGTGCGTGGAGAAATGAACAGGCTCACAGAAATATACTTCAAAAACAATATTTATATATTCCATTTCTTATGATATATTACTCTAAATATTTTTTTCGTAATTATCTTTAATGCATAGATAGGTTAATTCTATAGTTTTATTATCCTGACTAATGTAATGCAAAAATGTTTTTGTTTGTTCTTTTTTCACGTTGCAACGAAGTAACAAATTAACAAGATTTTTACACAAAGATAGTTAAAGAATTGGGAAATGAGAAAGAATACATTTTATTATGAGAAAATTCTTATTAAATACTAAAAAACTACACGAAATTAGTAAGGAAACAATATTGCAATGGAGCAACGAGTCAACGTGATTTGTTGCACGGATGTAGTTGGTGGGCTGGGAAATGAGACAGGTTACTTCTGTTTTGAAAAATTTATTTTTTACACCAGACCGACACCAAAAATCTTATTCTTTTACAACAAACCGGAGCAATGGATCGAAGTATTTTTTTTAATAGAGATAGTTGGTGAGCTACTTTTAATGCCATTCATTCTTATCAATATTATACTCCTAATTATATTATAAATGCGATTGTGTATTCATTTGTCCTCCTATCACGTCAGGGCGGAGAAAAGAATGAAAGTGTTTTTTATACAGCGATACTTAGTGGGCCAGAAAATGATATGAGCTACTTTCAATCCCAGGAAATCTCATCCTAACTAATATTCGAATCCTGTTATTGTAAATTAGATAGTATATTTGTTTTTTTTTCTTCTTTCACGTCGCAACGGAAAAACAGGTTAGCATAATTTTTTACACGGAGATGTTTATATCTCTTTACTCTATCTCTATACTCTATATATCTCTGTACTCTTTACACAGAGATGTTTATACTACTTTTTATTCAGAAAAGATCATTCCTTTAGAAACAAATTTATTGAAAACTAAAAAGTACACAATGGGAATAACGAAGCAACGGAGTCATGGATAGACATGATTTTTTGAAACGCAATACATGCGCAATACAAAATAGCAAGATAATCGCTCAATCAATCTTTTAATTCTTAATTTAGTGGATAATATTTTTGTTTCCATTGCAATGTGTATTATTAACGAAAAAGCCTGATATTACATTTCTTTTAATCATTCTAGATGGCGCTGCATGTTCTAATTTCTTAAAGAAGTTTTTAACTATAATGACGTGAACGCAGCCGCGGGTAAAAGTTAATATTTGTAGATAAAGTTGGGTTCTTCCTTTAGACGTATTGTGTACCAACTTTAAATAAATTAGTATTATTTAGGAATATTATGTTAGTTTAAAATTGTAATATAAAAACAGGACTCGTCGTGATGTTTCATTCATTTTCATATATTCAAAATTCAAATCAAAAACTATGAAACGAATAGACGAAACAACTCCAATATTTCCCAAAGATTCACTTATTTAAATAATTGACTAGAACTGATAAGTGCATTAAATAGTTGAATAAATACAATGAAATAAAAATTATAAAGCTTTTTTTTTATTTATTGGACTAATTAATGAAAATTTAATGCATTCCTGTTTATTCGACTGTTTAATTAATTTACAAGGTTTTCAGTCCTAAAATGAAAGATATTTCTTCTTAACAATTGAGTTGCTCTGAGTTTAAAAAAAATAATTTTAAAAAATTCCAAAAAGAGACATTTCAAAAATATTTATTATTTTTTATTTACAAAAAATAACGGTACAAAAATGTTAAAAAAGATTAAAAATTAACTATCTTACCTTTTCTTGTATTTCTTTGTATTTGTATCTTGTACAATAAACAAACTATAATCACCTAACATAATTTGATCCCAGTATCCCTGATAATTTTGCTCAAAAATTGTCATTTCCTGGTGAAAATGCTAACTGTGCTAATCGCTGACATTTCCGAGATTTGAAAGCAAGTAACCGCCATGGTCGTAGTCGTAAACCAAGTAACTTAGCTTTAGATTTAGATAGGTTTAATTATCTTACTAAATCACTCAGCTCGGCCTAAGTTACGATGTGCGGTTCTTCATCAGCATGAGCAAATTCATCTGAACTTGAGTCATTGTCCGAGCTTCTACGAATTCCGTGCTAGTCATCAAAGTTTTACTGAAACAATAAGGCAGTTTTGAAACTTGCAGCTTTTCTGAAAGGAGCCGAAGAAACATCTGTAACTTTATCTTGTTCTTGTGATTAAAAACAAATGGCTTAGTGAGACAGAAATAACAATCAGTTTCGTGGTTGGATGGCCTCCTCCAAATCATTTACATGCCAAAATGGAAAGATATGGTTCCACCTGCCACTCAAGAGCTTAGCGTTTTTCTATACATTTCAAAAATTATGCGTGAAGCTCAACTTTTATTCTGTTGAGGGACCGGAATTTTGAAAGAACAAAAATAAACTTTTTTGAGTGATCCCGTTATACGATATCCTTTCTTAGATATAAGAAGTTTACCACAAATGTATCAAAAAACAAGTAGGACATAGTTTACACAATGTTTTCGACATTTTAAAAACACATTTTTATTTATTTGAACACCACACCGTATTGAAACTTAAGAATGAATTGCAAACGCAGTTTTGGGTAGTCCTAATAGTAAGTAGTAATATTTACCCGTTTATTTTCTCATTCAAAGTTTTAACCAATGTAATTAGATAGAGCCAGATAGTCTGTGGATAGTGCCAAATAAAACAAACTATCGTTTATCAAACAAATAATATTCCCAACTTGATTAAAGGAGTATGAACAGACAAGGTGACATCACTTCTGTAATACAAATGTTTAATTGTGTGATTGTCCTAATTCACGGCAACAACATGCATGTGTGAATGATCTAATATTTGTTGCGGGTTAATTAGATGTTATCATGTCCGCTTCTGTCGATGAATACACAGTCGGATGGTTCTCGGTTCGTTGATAGTTAATTTCTCCTGTTTATATTTTCATAGGAATTTTTTTTTACTATTTTCATTATTTTACTCCATTTTACTCCAAGGTTTGCAGTATTTCTAATCACATTGACATATATAATTCATATGAAAAATATTCGATGTTTAACAAGGTTAGCAACTGTTGCAAAGCAGTACATAGACTTATAAATTATACACACACACACACACACACACATATATATATATATATATATATATATGTATATATACATTAATAAAAATATACAAATAGAGTTACTTATTAATTAATTTTTAAATAAATTTTCCGCGTATAAGTAAATATAAGTAAATGGAGATGCTATTATACTAAGACTATGATTTTGGAATATTGTAGTGAAGCGATGACAAAAAATACCTTAAGTGTAGATTACGGTTTATGTCTATGAGATTTTTTAGTCTACATGAAATGGTAGTTCTTTCGTTAATTTTTCCAAACGTGAAATTAAATAAATGTAAAATATGATGTTAATAGATATTATTCTAAATTGTTTAGGTTAGGTTGGCAAATTATTTATGCAAATTACTAATTACATATTGTTCCCAAGAAGAATATTAGTAAATTTAATACAAACATATAGCACGCGCGTGCGCGCTCACATACGCTCACACACACACGCACACACTTCACGCTCACACACGCACGCGCACACATTCATGAGCAGACACACAAACACATAAATAATGCAACTGAAAAACATAATTAATTTTATCTATTTTTGAAAGGAGTAATATTGTATTTAAAAAACCCCGTGCCCTTTTCTTTGTGTGCGTGTAAAAGAATTTGGATGTGCACACACACACACACACACATGTACACGATTATAGGGACCAATAAATACATCTTGAATGATACCTGAGTTTGATATAAATTATCTATAATTTGTTTAAAACCTGTATTCGACAATTTCAAACGCCATAGTTGTCAGTTTTAAAACTTTATAGTTAGTAATAAGCTTTTTCTGGTTTAGGAAATATAAGAATACGTTTCTTAAGGAGTCTCCATACTCGTAACACAAACATAAGATATTTTCATCCGTAACAAGCGTTTTGCGTAGCTATTAGCAGAACACAATGAAAGTTTAGTTGAAAGATAGAATTGGTGAAACAACTTATCACAGGTGATATTTAAATAAAATATTTTGCATAGATATTTTAGTAATGTCGTTTTTATAGTAATGAAAATACAGGGCAGATTTCAAAGTCTGAACAAACATAGTTTCTGAACGCAACACATAAAAGGGGCGCGAGGGGCGTCGTTAGAAGCGCAAGCGGTGCGGATGTTTTAGTAGTCATGGAACAGTGGAGTGGAGAGCACCGCGCTTTTGCCGTCGAGGCGTACATTTCGAGTGGATTTTCGCTGTCTGTAGCACGCCGTCGATTTAATAATCGTTATAGTATTCGTTGATTACGTGATGGACCATCGATCAACCTCATTCAGTCATCGGTAGCAAGGTTCAGAGCTACAGGATCAACATTAAATAGGCCCAGGCCAGGACCTACACCATTGGTACCCACGGATGAAAATGTCGGGCGTGTTATGGTTTCTGTCGTTGAAAATCTCCGTTTATCACTGCGTACACGTTCATCGATATTGGGAATTCCGAAATCAACTTTACAGGTAATAATGCGAAAAAAACTCAAGTTCTATCCATATAAAATACAAATTGTTCAAGATTTACACGATTCTGACTTTGAATTAAGAAAAACTTACGTGGAGGTGATGTTGCACCATGAATGCAGTGCGGCATTTATTTCCAGAAAAAACATATCCCGAAACGGTACCGTACCGTAGCCACCTAGGTCACCCGATTTAAGCCCATGTGACTTTTTCTTATGGTGATACTTAAAATCCGTTGTTTACAAAACAAATCCGAGCACTGTGACACAACTTAAAGAAAATATTCGAGCCGAAGTCAGTAGGATACCCCAGTCGTTCTGCAAACGCGCTTTTGAAAACATGTGTGCTAGACTCGAAGAGTGTGTCAGACTCGATGGCCGCCATTTGGAAAACGTGGTTTTTAAAAAATGAAATCCGCATTTGTAGTTATAAAGATAAAATAAACCTACTTTGTATTAGAGGTGTAGTTTTTTTCTTACAATTTTTCAAACATTGAAATCTGCCACTGGACACGCTTTATATAGTGAAAAAGAAGGGTAATATAAATATACGTGACATTATGTCGATTGCTTCATCCTTGCCATAAAATTTCTTCAGAAACTTTATCGAAAAAAATCCAACCAAAACTCTTATTCGCCAACAATCATACTTCAGCTGACCCAAATATCATTCATGTATCCAGAATCGAACTGCGTACAAATAAAAATAATTTTCCAGGAAGGGCAGTTTTCACCCACCTTTATTTTCGGTTGAAAAGTTTTAATGATGCGATTTACTGGAGGGATAACGCATATACGGGCGTATATGCATTATCCCTCTAATAAATCTGTGTTTAAATTTGCGGCAGTTAGAAATTAAGAATGAACGTACGTGTTATTTTTATTTCATTGTGATTGAAAATCATAGTTATGACAGAAAGGAAAAGTTTCCATGCTCGCTTAATTTATCAGATAAATTAAATAATTACATTTAATTAACCGTTTCCTTTGCGAACTCCAAAAAAAATTCACTTCGTATGATATATTTTTTCATAGAGAATTTAGTAGTGGGAATCTTGATTCTGTCATTTCTAAATAAAATATATTTAATAAAAACTAAAAAGAAACATAACCATCTGAACTTAAAGACGAATGTTATTTACAGACGAAATATTTACTCTAATCCTTTTGTGTTCATATATTTTTTTAAATGTATTTATCAAATATACAAAGTTGGTCAGCACTTTCAATAAAAGACACCCGTCTTATTATGTTAATTCGATGTTGCCAAGTGCTAAGGGGAAAATTAATTTCATTATTTATTCATATTTATTAAATACACGTATATTATTTTATTTTCTTCGTTCCCGGAACTCCAAGAGCTTGACCGTTTACCATAAACGATAATATAAAGAAGAAAATATATTTTGGAAGTTCCTTGAAAGTGATTGAAGAAAATAAAAGGTGTTTTTAAAGATATATACAGAAGCGGTTAAACAACCCTTATTCTCCATGAATTATCTAGAGTGGTTAATAACATTCAATTAAAATTTCGTATTAATAGAAGCAGTTGGTCTTGTTCTGACATTAATGTAAAGTCTTCCGTGGGTAACTTGGTTCGTCGATAAAATTGTGCAAATAATAGTGTTTTTACCTCACTTTGTTTGAGCACTAAAATTTAATATTATAAAGGTTTACATAAGAGAGACAAAAGAGCATCATAAAAGTAGAACTTTTTCTTAAATGCATGACAGGAAAATGTGGAGTTCCTTTCTACTTTTATATTACATGTGTGACATTTCCTTGTTACACAGGTTTTACTTGAATCCAAGACTTGAAACAGAATTACAAGAATTTTACGCGGTAGTCTTTCATTATCCATTATTCTTTTCGTATGGGTTAATAGTAAACTTTGAATCAATTCATTCGCAAAAATTTCCTTTCCAGTACTTTGTTGATGATAAAGTCTTGTAGTATATATCCATTTACAGCACTAATATTTAATATAAGGCAGAGAGTAGCCATTGGATACTGCCAGATCCGGTCCGGATCCAAGTATATATCAGTTTTCATCTGTTTCATAAGTTCTTTTTTTGGTGGAGTGATAAAAAGCTATAATTTAAAATTTTTCAGCAAACTTATTAAAGGATTGAAAATGATGGAATTAAAATAGAAGAATGTCTGCTTTACTCTCCTTTAAGTCATAAAATATAAGTGTTTTGGACGGTAAACCCGTAAAGTGGGGAGATTACTATTTTTTGTCCTGACGGCAGGAAATCTTTTGGTATCTTGCGTTTTTTTCTTAGAAGCCACACCTGTCAGTTTCCTTTTCTAAGTCATCAATTAGTATTTTTAAAGTGAACTTGTAGCATGTAACCTTACCATTGTTTCGATATAATAGTTTCGCAAAACGAATCACATATTTCATTGGTGCTAGGACTTTTTTATCATTGGAATATGTCTCGTATAAACTTAGCAGTTATAGAAATAACCATTATTTATATAATAGAAACACATCCATTTCAATCCCTACTTTGTAGTAAATGTAATAACAATGTATAGAAAAGCTGCCAAAGTATAAGATAATTCCGACGACGCAAATATTTACCACTTATTAATCATCGAAATATGCCGCACCATAAAAAATACAGAACTATGCCAATCTAATGTGGCAAGAGCTCGTTGCAACCACCGTTTTAGTTTCTCGAAAAAAAAATAACCAGGCTATTTTGAAAATGCTACAGTGTCAAAATTGTTAATATGAAAAAATAACTAATAACAGATGTTTATTTATGGTTTATAATAATTATGATATGGCAAGTAAGTGAAAATCGAATGCAATTGTTACAGGTTGCAGCAGCCACTGTATGATCTTCACAAATTTATACAAATTTCCAACGACAATACAGTGGCAGAAGTTCTGATAGGGGCTTTAGGTGTATATTCAACTTCTGTTATCAAGTCATTTTCTATATCGAATCTAAATAGTATTTATGCAATAGAACGTAAAGATAGTATAATTTCACGATTCTGAAGCTTGCGGCATACATAAAGAACAAAAAACTATATATATATATATATATATATATATATATATATATATATATGTATATATATATATATATATATATAAATATATATATATACAGATATAATTTATAAATAATTTGGGTTTAGACCGCCATTTTGACTAATAATTTTTGGATATTAATAAGGTTTTTCTTTTAGGTATTGAATGTAATATCAAAAGAAACACTTAAGAGCAAATCATGAATATTAATAAAACATTTATAGGATAACCATATCGGTGCCAAGTGAAGGTGGAAGTAAAGTGTGGGTGTGTGAAAAAAAAGCGTCGACTTGGTATAGATTCCAAAACTTTCTAGCAGTACCAATATTTTGCAAATTTTGTTATTTTCAAAAACGATATCATACCGCAAAAATTCCAATATTAATTATTAGTAGTTGTTTATCTATGATACACACATATTTATAATAACAAATAAAAAATAATGAACAAACAACTAATAAAATTATTGACTATTTATATAATATCGTAGAATTCTTTACATATAGCAGAATCAAACTAGAAACTGTAAAATTTTTATGTTCGTTACAATTAGCTAAAATTATCATCTATTTCAGAAGGAAAAGTATTCATGTAACTACTTTTTTGATTACTCATTCTCAAATTACATATATAAAAGTTAATATAAACATAAACAAAAGCATGTGCGCTTAAACCGAACTATATGTGCGGGCAGAATAGTGCGAATCGTATGAAAGCTTTCGAAAGCTTCGCATTCGTTCTCACGCTAAGCTCCTGCCCTCACGTTCCGTCGGATATAGTCTGTTTAGATAAAGAGATTAATTTCAAGCCGCGAGAGGAATTTGTTCCCATTAGCGGAATATTAAATTTGATTTATTATTTCATCGAATGAATCTAGTTTTTATTTAAATCGTTTTATAAAAATTCAAATAACCATGACTTGAATTTAAGAAAATTAAATACGCATGACTCCCTTGTTTTAATCGATAATTCTCTTTGTGTTAAAACTTGAAGTTAGTACTTAGTTATCAATCGAGGGTTGTGATGTTTTATCTAATAACACGTGTTGTATTTTTTATTTTTATTTGTAAATTTCCAAGAGCAGATGCTTCTGAATTTATGCCTGCTATTTGTTAAAATTTATTTGAAATAAGTTTATCGACAAAATAACTCGACAAAAAGAAAATAATAACACAGCAAGATAAAAATATGGTATATGGAAACGAAATACAGAAAATTTAATACATTTAAAAAAGTAAGTCGCTGCAATTGTGAATTCAATATAATGGATAAAACTTTAATTTAATATGGTTTTATTTCAGGTTTACGTCACTAAATGAAAAAATGTCAACTTTGTAAATTTTAAATTATATAATGCATAAGCCTCGAATTTGGGCCTATAATTGTTTTGTTATATATTTTTCAAAATAGTGTGTTCCTAAAGTTAAACTCGAACAAAAGAGACCACTAGTTTAGCAATTATATAAGTTTAAACTATTTTCTATTCATTTTTATATACTTCGATATAAAAGAAAAAATTGGTTAAAAATATTTTTCTTCTTTTCTTTTACCTAAACTATTAAAATGATGTGAAAAATATAAATACAAAAATATGGGTATATAATTTTCATTGATTTTCTATTATTCTATTTAAATGATGTGAGAAAGTTTCTTCTTCTTGCAATGTTATTTTTACATAGCGGTAAGATATTTCGGTTTACATTTTTCCATTAACCGATATTTTAAAATTTAAATTATCTCCCGCAATCGACTATCAACAATTTTAAACCATTTTTGCGAAAAGAATTATGAAGCACCATCTCTAATAAAATACACGTAAACGTATAATTTTCATTGACACTAAAATCAAATTGATTAACAATGCTACTTTTCTAAACAGAGTTTTAATTTCCGTTAGTATGATAATAGTACCGTGTGGAAATAAAACAAAATGATGCCACATAAAGTTATAATATATATATATATATATATATATATATATATATATATATATATATATGAGTGTGTTTGTGTATGTACGTGGGTACCTGCGTAGAAGTTAGTATAAAGTTATAATTCAGTTATAATTTCAGTCACGAAATCCAGAATTCACCCTCCGTAATTAACACGGACATCCCTCATTAATGTGATAACGATAGCAAAAAAACCTCAACATCTAATGCAATACATAATCTGTGACAAGTTTAAATAATGTGCGGTGAGTATTCTCTTAAAATCACGTTGATGCGTGTTACAAGGCGAAATATTCCTCAACCCCATAACGCTTACTGGCATGATTGGTTTGTTTTTGGTTACGTGACACAAGTTTTTATACAATCTGTTCTTTGTAAGTATTATATTACTAGTGTGCTTTGTCTTGTTGTAGTAACAGGATAACTTGTGACAATCATTTGAAGCAGAACTTCAATATGGAGTCTATTTGCAGAAATCGAGTTGTTCTAAAGAAGTACATAGATATTTTATTAATCATTATATTCTTTTACCGTCATATTTGATTAACGAACATGGAGGACGCACTATATCAAAGGGTCACCTAGTCATAGGGTCACACTGGATTTTCTACCTTCCAAAAAATAAGTATAAAGATTCAACTAATGACAATTTTAAGTATTACTTAACTACATTTTTATTTGAATGCTGCTATAATAGAAGAAATATAAGTAAAAATTACGTTTAAATATTAATTATCTCTGAGCGTTACTGTATGTATCATTCCTTATAACTTTTTAATTTATACTTATTTATAATACCAAAATGTTTTTTTCGTTTTTGCTACAACAGTAACCGCATTTCTAATTTTAAAAATTCTGTTTTTGTAAACCTATATTTTGAGGAAAATTAAAGTCGAGAAATAATGCTTTATCTGTGCAATGTAGATAGACGAACTTATTTATTTTCTGACACACACAAGGAATATAAAATGAAGGATATCAAATATTCCAAAGTATTAAAAGAGACTGATTTTGTAGGAAATATCGACATATCTAATTTAACTTAACCTATAATTAAGACTACTCCACATGGTTGACAAAAGTTAATATGTTACGCATAAATCCCATTGTATACACACAGAAAACAAGAAAGAATAAAACTATATTACAGCTTTTTATATAATGAAATTTTTGATAAAGACCTAGAGACGAAATAAGTCTAAAATGACAAATAATGATGAATCGTTGATTTTTCCGTGAAAACATATTAAAGGATTGCATTAGATTTGTCTTGTATTCAATGGGTTCGTTTCAATGTTTATATACGTTTGGAATCTCCTCAAGACACAGATTTAAGTCATTTTAAGTGCCATTTTCTGTTTAGGGCCAAGAGATTAATTGTATTTATTTTTATTTCTTTTTAACTTTAAACTCAGAAATTAATTTCTTTTTAACTTTAAACTCAGAGTAGGTGCAGCCTGTAAATAAAGCCCGTAAACAGTCGAAAACCTCTCGACGTACTATTGTTTGCAAATATCTTCTTAGGATGCTTCCTTTCAAATTGGTGTCCTTACTATTTTATAATTTGTATTTTGTTGCATATTCATTTCTACATATGCATAATTATTTTGTTGCTATATAAATTACTAACCAATGATTACAATGTGATTCTAAGCATTCACACATTTGGATGATTAAATTTTTAAATGTTATATTCGTTTGTATTATTTTTCTTAGCACAATTTCTAATATTCGTAAAGGATGTTGTATAAATTTTGGTTTAGACCAACATTTGACTTTAAGATTAAAATTATACTAAAGAATAGTTATTTTAGACTCATCATACAAATAGGCCTGTACTTGCTTGTATTCAGTATTTACCGCCTTAAACCAGTTTAAAATGTTATACGTGTTTTTACGATTCTATAGCCAAATGGCAGAAAATGAACTCATTTGTCTACTCGTGTCTAACTCACGAGTTAAACCTTTCTTAAAATTTCATTTTTTCAATTTTCGACTTATTTGAATGAAATTTGGCGGCTATGTGTTTCATACAAAAAAAAATTTAAACGCACCATACATGTAAAATATCCAATTTAAAATTTCCTATTAAAGTGCTAGCACTTTAAAATATTTATATGATAATTCCGGAGTAAGCAAATAAAGTTTAAACTTTTTTTTATTTTTACCCTTGAGATGGTTAAAAGAAAATAATTCTTTTTTCACAATTTTAAGTAACATAATTTCATATATAAAAAAAGTTTATTACTCCACCATTTCCGAAAATCTACTGTATGAGAAACCATAAAAAACGGTTTAATAGATCAAACGGTTTAATAGAAAACAATAAAAAACGGTTTAATAATCTAATGCTTATATTACAAGAAAATATACTAACTGCAATGACCAACAGTGACATTGCTATCCTTAATATAAGCGTAATTTTATGCGGATAATTATAGAACTATTTGGGAAAAACGAGTTTAGAAAGATCGGCTCTAATTTTGTAAAAAGATTTATGAGGAAAACATAATTTCATATTTGAATGTGGAAAAGTCATTAAAAAACCCTGTTAAGTACTTTATTTTAGTATCTAATTTATTTATATAAAATTGGAAAATATAAAAAACTTCAAAGATACACTTGTTATAAGTCGACATTTTACTGGATTATTTGAGAACAATCTGTAGAGATTAGCAGTAGTTTCCCATCATGTCCCAATCCCATTTGTCCTGACATCTTTCCGACATACATTTTACATCCTGGCATGAGGAAAATTGGTTTGGTTACGCAAAATCCAGATGTACAAAATATTTCGCGAATATTCTTGAAATTTCGACGCGTAAAGCGTCTAGAGCGTTTTTGTTGGTCATTAATTTTACAAGACGTGCAAATGTACGATATTTGACGTGAAGATAACGGAACAAATAAATATTGAATATATTTGGCGTTAATTTTGTAGAAATTCATTACTCACAATTAAATGAAATTACGTGATGTAGTATTATTTCTACTTTCTTTAAGTTCTTCACCACGACCTAGGTTTCGTTGTATTACAACATGTTCAGGTGGGCAAAGATATCTTCAATCTTTACTAATAGCCCAACTGAAGATGTTGTAATACAACGAAACCTAGGTCGTGGTAAAGAACTTAAAGAAAGTAGAAATAATACTACATCATGTAGTTTCATTTAATTGTGGACCAAATAAACAAAGTGACGTGTTCATTTTTTTTTAAATATAATTGTTGGTATTGTTTGGCAGTATAGAATACATACTTTTTACACACTTTACGACAGTGTTTTTTTTACAACAGATAAACTTTTACTCTGCTTTCGATATATATTTTCGATGATTTCACGATGATCAGTATTCTATATTTTAATTAAAAAAAACATTAAAGAAAGCTTTAGTCATAATATTCGGAATGCAATAGAATAATAATTAGAGCATAATTCTGAAAGAAGGATTCACGCACGCACGCACGCACGCAAGCACGCACGCACGCACGCACGCACGCGCACACACACACACACACATTTTGTCAAATTCTGTATGAAATATAATGTTTACCTCATCTCAAAATCCTTTGAATATATATTGGAAAGGGAAGAAACGCAATGCCCATTTTTTTGGTTAATACACCTTAAGAATTTGTTAATAATATTAATTTAACACCGTACTTTCTTAAAACTTTCTTTTTTTGCAATTCGGATTTCCAATCATGAATTTTTCGGGATAATTCGCGAAAAACATTAAAAACTAATTTTATTAATTTCGCCAATTATTGGCGGATGACTATTATTAATTAAGCGGTGGTGACGTAACGCAATGGTAAGCAAGCCATGATACGAGTACACAGGCACTGATAACACAAGACACAGGCACTGATAAATGAGACATATACTCGTTATACTCGTATTTAAATGGTTAGTATGGATAAAAGCATTTCATTGGAACAGGACCGCCAAAAGAAAACATACTATAAAGGATTCCACTACAAGTCGAAGTGTTGTAACAATGTTTCACTGTATATGGCACAAATTTTTTTTTTCCGTTTGGATGCGTATATTTAATTAAACTAAATCATTAGTTTTTCTTTTCAGGACAACCAATACAAGTCCGTATGAACAAGATTTAAAACGTAATAATTGTGTTAATGAGGCCATATATAAATGTATGTAGGACTTGGTTTACAGTGTAGTTATTTTGCAAAGTAATAACTACCCGTAGCAAATATCTTAAGTCATAGTTGATTTACTGCCTTTCGTTAAGGAATTCTATCGTTTATTTCCGGAGGTTATCATCATATATATGTGGAATCACCCCTGAAGTCCCTTTAAAAAAAAAAGAATTATTGAAATCGGTTTACTTGATAAAGAATTATCGCAGAACACACATAAAAAAAAATATTCTGACGAATTGAGAACCTCCTTCTTCTGTGAAATCGGTTAAGAAAACCATTTTATGTCAAAAAATATCTACGTGAAGCAATTTCACTAATAAGCCCCGCGGCAAGGCATGCATGTGTGGATAAATCATGTGCTCAAAGAAGAGAAACTAATAGTTGAATTTGATGGTGCAATAGATGCTATAGTAAAGAAATTTACAAAATGTTTTTGGAGAATCGACATCGAGCTCTTCTACGGCTTAAAATGCAGATACTTTTCAGCAACATAGGTGTGATAATCTATGTCAAGGCGAAAATCCATTGTAATGAAGTGTTTTTTCTCTAAAATATTTGTGTGTATTATGTTTTAAGTTCATTGTGATGTGGGTGTGGTTAATTTTCTTCTGTGAAATATTGATGTACTTTGTGTTTTTTTTTGTTTATTAATTTGTATTTTGTGTTTGAAATTTAATGTGATGTAATTGTTGCAAAGTACTGCATTTTTTATGAAATGTTGGCAGATTTCTTATATTTTTATTACATTAGTATATTTTACGTTTTTAAAAAAATTACTTTCAAGATTACTGAAAAATCATGTACTATTTTCTGTTACTATTTCACAATAATTTACTTTTCCGCCTTCTAAAATTTTATTAAAGAAGTTTAACTAATATATTTAGAAATATAGTAATAAATTTATGTAATAAATTATTATTTGTTAATATGATAAAAAAATGTATATTACACAGATTGATGATAATTGATGACGATTTGGCAAGCGTGATTTACTAGTAGTGATTTGACTACCGGCAAATTTTTAAATACGCCAGTCTTGAAAAAGTTTTCTGCTAGTCTCAAGCTGGAAAAAAATTATGAGAGGAAATTAATTGGTATTAGTATAAATTTTTAGTTAACAATCATTTTCATCTTACTTATTTTAATTTCTCTTAAAAAAAATGTAGCATATATAATCTAATATACATATGCATATAACGTAAATGTGTACACCAATAAAAAAGTTATATTTCATATGACAAGTATCAAATAAATCGACGATTATGTTAAATAGTAATTTAAATGTGAATGTTATAAAAATGTGTTGCGTGAATACTATGAGTTTTTTTTACAATACCTGAACTATCTAATTGGTCTCTTTACAGACATTACCTTGTCAAATGAATTTGAATACATACATTATCGAGTTCCACTAATACAGCAGCACAGATTTACATTTTATCTCATATCTAGATACTATTCAGCATGATTATCGTTTTGTGTTATGGTTAGTTAAATTCCTATCGTTAATTATTTTGCTAATGATTGTTTAAAAAGAACGTAACAATTTTTTTTTGGATTAAAGGTTAAGTAAGTCGTTTCATGTTTAAGTGTGCCGTGAAAATTTCAGAATATATAAATTAAATTCAGGTTTACTTTTTCTATCTTCCGTAGTTAAATATGGTAATATGCGTAAGTAGAATGAAAGTAAAGTTAAGAATACAAAACTTAACGAAAAATTAACCTCATTAAATAGCACATAAAAATCGCGTTATAACCCGCAACAGCTTGTAAACTAGGGACCAAGTTTGATAGCTTGCCAATTTTTTTTTCTGTATTTCAGTCGCCGTAACAAAGGATGTGAACGTTATTTTTCAGTAAGTGTAAATAAGAATTTACACTATAAAATGGGAAGCGGATGAAAATGATACTTAAAACTTTACGGTCGTCTCCATATTCGTATGACCTGATGATCGACATAGTAAAGTATTTTTGATATTATGGGCCCTAAAGTTGGTATTTAATAGCAAAGAATGTAGTAAAGTAATCCCTTATCAATCTTAATCAACTAATGAAGATAACAATTTATTTAATGGGCATCATTAATCTATGCGTCTTAAAAATATATTTATTTATTTACAAGGTAACAAACATTTCATCTAAATTCTTTCCTTGAATTGTTTCAGGAAAGTGTTATCTGAAATATAATAGCAGTAGTAACTTAAATTTATGCAGTACCTGTGTCTATGACTTAACTCGTGAACTTAAGTTAGCTGTAAGGTACGCGTAATGCCACTGCACTGTAAGCGTAATGCATACTGGAATTATTATAGATATAATTATTTTTAAGTATGTATATTTTATATTGGAACCTAAAATTACCACATCTTTCTACTTTGGCTGAAAGATAATCCTTTCTTAGTTGTTCGATTGCAATAAAACAATAATTATATGTTACGTCAGAGCTAAAAGAATCCACCAGGGAAAACTTCATCGAAATCTTTTATTTGGCTTACAGGTAAACGTACAAATATTTGAAAAGCGATGTTTTTGTGTTCTCTTTTATTTCCTGAAATAATTTTTTTTCATAAATACTTTAAATTAACAATCACGCCAAATTTATTGTTTTGTTATATATTTAGACAATAAGGCGTAACGAACAAATTTTTACAGTCTTATGCTAAACATATAAAAGTAACTAAATTATAAATATTAAAAACACATTCAAATTTTTTTGATATTTTCTCATGGTGTTTGTTCGGAGTCTGATCGCTAATTATATGCCTAGTTTTCAGATATCCTAAAAAAATTAGAGTTCCCGGAAAATATTCTTTTTCAATTATTACCCCACTACGGCGGAACCAAGGAAGGGTACAGAATTTAACAGTCTATATATATGTATATATATATATATATATATATATATATATATATATATATATATATATATATATATATATATAAATATATATATATATATATATATATATATATAGCTAAGTATGAAGGTTTGATCATAGCCCAAAAAATGCTTAACCGATTTGCGCAAATGAGATATCAATCAAAACTTGTAATAAAAAACAGAATTGAAAAAAATATTGCGCGTTTCTTATCGAAAAGGATGTAATTTGATGGTCTTTCAAAATATTTATTAGGTTTTTTCAACCATTTTTTCATAAACATAAAAAAGAGCCAATTTTAGCACAAATAATGAAAATACAAAGTTCCATATGTCTCCGGTTTCGAACTATTTGTATGAAAATACCTACCAAAAATGTAAAACAAAAGGTAACTATAAAAAACCAATACCCGATTATGTCGGAATTACTGAAAAGTAAAAGACAAGTTAGGTGTAATTAAAATTTTACTGAAAGATAATTGTCACTTGTAAAGCTGTAGGTAGAGTTCAGTTTTGACGCATATTTTGCTAGAAAAAAATTTACATCTCAAAACTGAACGTCGCCTATGCCTTCATAATTCTCATTATCTTTCAGTGAAATCTAATTACCTAACTTGTTTTACTTCTTTTTAGTTTTTTAGGTATTTATCATTAAATGAAATAAAATTATGAAAACAATTCTAACTCACACTTTAGACATAAGGATAATTTAGCCAACGTCCAAATACAACATATTTAATAAATATCACTTTATTGAAATATTTTAACAACTTCTAATTAAAGAGAAGGAGGTACTTAATTTAAGCTTGTGCACTTTTGTGATCTGGACCATTTGGGAATGATTACATCAATTTGAATGGGTTTATATGTGTGAATGTATTATACTGCAAAGGATGTCAGAGCATTTTTTTAATCTAAAAGAAATCAGCGTTAGGTTATCCACAGGTCTGTAATTGCGCAGTGTTTAAACGAAAACCTATTATTACAGTAAAAACATTTAACTTTTTTCCAAAGGTAAACCTTTTATTACTTAACAAAAAATTCCGATTATTTAGCATGAGACATAACCACGTAAAAAAATGAGCAACAATCTTATTGATTTCGAATGTAGCGAGTATTAATTGCTAATGATTGATGTGTATTCTCCAATTTGTCATATTTATTTCGTAAATAATTTTTAAAATAAAAAAGAGGACATCTTTTTACAATTTTTGCAAATTATCTTTCACAACGAGGTTCATAAAAATTACGAATTTAATGCTTTTTAATAAACATTTTTGAAAACATAGTTTAAAATTTGATATTTTATTGTACAAATTATTTTTATATACTACTTTAGCTCCATCATGCTTCGAGAAATTAGAGCAAACTATGCTCTAAAATTTATACTAAAAAAGTGGCAAAACAATTTCACTTAAAATATATCTCGAACATAATAATTAAAGGCGATTGGTACCTCTACGTAAAATCAGATAATAACACAGTCTCAGGCAGAAGTGCCAATCGCTCCGATAAATAACAATCTGTATCGCACTATCAATTTAACGATTCATCCGATAAGCTTTTGCTGTTTTGGTGGTTTAAACCGCAAAACACTACTGGATAATTGAAATAAAGACGTGATAGGCACTTTCAATTGTTGCTTCCTATAGGGTATGAAACTAGAACATTTTTGGGGATGCAGTATCGCGATATTTTTGTATTATTCTTATTATCAGCGTGGGAATAAATAGTGTGAAAAGCATAACATCCCTCTGGCTTGTTTGTATCATGAGCGCTTGACAAGGGTAGCCAGTATTTTTATCAATGTTTATGATTATTAAAATAATTTATATATAATTCACAATTAAATGAAACTATGTGATGTAGTATTATTTCTACTTTCTTTAAGCTTTTTACCACGACCTAGGTTTCGTTGTATTACAACATCTTCAGCTATTAGCAAAAATTGCTAACAGACCAACTGAAGATGTAATTCAACGAAACTTAGGTCGTGGTAAAAAACTTAAATAAAGTAGAAATAATATTACATCACGTAGTTTAATTTAATTGTGAATAATAAATTTCTGCAAAATTAACGCCAAATATATTCAAAATTATATATAATTATAGCATTCATTAATGGATAAATATTTGAAATCAGACCAATAAATACTAGATATAAGTAGATTAGGAAAGACGGGATCATGTTATTTTTAATGAAATTTCTGTAGGTTCCTTTATTACAAGTTTTTTGAAAAATTACAGAACGAATTCGCCAATATTTCCGACGTTAGTGTCTATGTATAAAATACTTAGGTCTCAATTCATTACGTATATCAATAACATAATGCTATGTGATATGAAAAATACCAGGTTTCCCTCAGGTTAAAAAAAAAAGAAATAAAAACCATGCGCAGTATATTTTACTTACTTTTCTTTACTTAATGCATATTAAGTAAAGAAAAGTAAGTAAAATCTGCTTGGTATTTGTACAATCGTCATAAACATTTGTATTAACAAATAAAATATAACCTTTTTTATGAGTTACTTAATTTATAGCAGTATTTTACTAACATTGCACGCTAGTAGTGTGATTTGCTTTTGATCACTTTTACCATTTTGGAATATAATTTTTTTAATTTTAAATAGATTAAAAATATTATATTTTTATATTTCAAATGGATCGAAAAAGTCTTAGATTTCTGTACTAAAATTCTAAGAATATCATTAATTTCAAAAAGAAAATCGTATTGAGAAAACATTTTATGCGTTATTAAATCAAAAACTATTTAGTTTCATGCATTTTGAGAAAAATACTTTTATGTGGAATCATATTAAACCACGAGTTCTGTACATTTAACAAGAAACTCCGTTGTCATTATCTGAGATTAAAAGCATAATTCTCAATTATGTGTATTCAAAACCCTCAAATAGTGACATTTTATAATCTTTATAAGTTTATATCAGGCACTCAATTGAAGACAAAACGATTTAACATATTTAAGGCAAATAAATATGCTAACAGAATACCAAGATCCATAACGATTCACCAACCGGTGGGATTAAATTAATTCAGCTATCAACGTTTCTCCTTTCTTTCGCCATCTATTTTAATCCGATGCAAATAGACTGAGTCCATTTAATCTTTTTTCGTCTTTTATTCGGTGTCAGCCTTAAGTTTTATTCAAACTTAACGAGCTTTTAACGACCGCTGAGTATTCGTTATTACTGAATTTATTATGGCGGTTCCTCGAGAGAATTTCCGTAGATGGTTCGCGAGTAGATGTTGGCGAAGGTAAGTCACACTCTTATTCTGCGTGCGTAATTGATATGGATGTTATATTGTGAAGATGATCTAAATATCGTCTATGAGCAATGTCAGTTTCTAGACCTGGCATTGCTTAAAGTGCATTCTAGACAGTTATTTCTTGTTTTTTTTTTACTTGTTGCTCAAAATCATATACAAATATAAAAGTGTTAAAATAATGAGGGTTACAACCATAATTAGTTACATAAGGAAGTTTAAATATTTAGGGATGCATAGCGTTTTTGTTACGCTATTTATATGTACTATTATTATTTTTCACTGGTAAATTAATTACTTAGCGTATATTTCATAGTAGGATATATTTCAAGGATCGCTGTTTCTGAAAAAATAATCACTGCTACTATTTCCGTGCAAAGTTTAAAAATTTCTCCATAAAAACGGTTATTTTTATAATTTTGTGTTCTTTTGGTTAATATCAAGTTTTTACCTAAATGGTTTTCTGCCAAAAACAACCATTAGAGAGAAAAACGGATACGAGTGCATAATCTTAATAGGGTTTCCTTTTTTCCTTTTGAGATATCAAACACTAAAAATGGAAAGCGTGTTCAAGAGTTACCTGCTAGAGTTTTGCCATTGGATAATTGGATATCTGTTCTATTGGCATTTTTACTTTTGTTAGTATTATGCAAATTTTTCTGTAGAAAGGAAAATTCTTAACAAAAAATATATTAAGCTTCCCGCAAATGATAAGCAGTAAAGTTCACATGAGACGTATGATCTACTGTAGTCTGACAAGATCTATATTAAATGAACAGACAAAATTTGGCATTCTGATTGGTTTCACAAGGCGGCACGCTATGGTAATAAATATCCACAGTACAGTAGATTTTGCGTATCGGAATATTCAAGCTAAATTATTTTGGTTATAACGTAACTGTATTATTCAAATGAAACTGAACGAGTTCTTAATTCGAGATTCGTTTAAAAAGTTTCTAAAAATGTTATAATTATTTAAAACAACTATACTTTCAGAAACTCGGTAATAACTGCGAAGTCATAAATTTACCCTAAACTGCGCATGAATGACAGTTCTATATTCATTGATTTAATTAAGTCTGCTCAAAATTTATTTACTATCTATATATGTCAAGTCATGATTTGTTATGACTTTTATATTATGTAAATCTCCCCTTTTAAATCAATTCCTACAATTTAACTATATATAAGGTAGGAACATGACAAACTTTATGAACAATGAATCCATCTTACAATTATTAATATTTTTCTTCTAGCTATACGAGATCTCGTAACAACTCTACCTTGAAAAACGGGATATTCACAAAAAAATTATATACATATATATGTACATATTTAGATATACACAAACAGTCACATGTACATATATATATATATATATGTATATGTATATATATATGTATATATATATATATATGTATATATATATATATATATATATATATACATATATTTTACATAATGTTAAAGTGATGAAAAATATCAGGTTTCCTTTAGGTTAAAAAAAATGAAATAAAATATCATGTACGGCTTAAAGTAAGGTGCATTAAGTAAGGTAACTTATATAACCTTTACCATTTCGGGAAATAATTTCTGTGAACAATATTTTTTTATTTTAAATAGATTACATTTATACGATGAAAAAATCCTCGATTTCCGTACAATTCTAAGGTTACAAATAATTTCAAAAAGATAATTGTATTGAAAAAACATTTTATGCATTGTTACATCAAAAACTATTTGTTGCCACAAATTTTCAATAATTATTTAATATAACGGAAGCGTAAATTTAGTTTCATGCATTTAGATAAAAATGCATTTATGGAAAATCGTATTGAACCACGCGTTCTGTACATTTAATAACGAGCTTCGTTGTCATTTCCTGAGATTAAAAGCAAAATTCTCATTAATGTTTATTCAAAGCCCTTAAATAGTAACACTCAATTGAAGACAAAACGATTTAACATATTAAAGGTAAATAAATATGCTAACAGAATATTAAAATCCATCACGATTCACCAACGATTAAATTAATTCAGCTCTCAACGTTTCTCCTTTCTTTCGCCACCTATTTTAATCCGATGCAAATAGACTGAGTCCATTTAATCTTTTTTCGTCTTTTATTCGGTGTCAGCCTTAAGTTTTATTCAAACTTAACGAGCTTTTAACGACCACTGAGCATTCGTTATTACTGAATTTATTATGGCGGTTCCTCGAAAGAATTCCCGGAGATAGTTCGCCAGTAGGTGTTTGTGAAGGTAAGTCACACGCGTACTCTGCGTGCATAATTGATATGGATGTTATATTGTGAAGATGGTCTAAATATTGTCTATGAGCAATGTCAGTTTCTAGACCTGACATAGCTTAAAGTGCATTCTAGACGGTTATTTCTTAGTTTTTGTACTTTTTGCTCAAAATCATATACGAAACTATATTTAAAATAACGAGGGTTACAACCATACTTAGTTACATAAGAAAGTTTAAGTACTTAGGGGTGCATAGCGTTTATGTTATGCTTTTTAAATGTACTATTATTATTTTTCACTAGTAAATGAGTTACTTAGCGTATCTTTCATAGGTCAAGCATTTCTGAAAAAATAATCATTGCTTTATTTTCGTGTATAGTTTAAAAATTTCTCAATAAAAACTGTTATTTTCATAATGTTGTGTTCTTTTGGTTAACGTCAAGTTTTTACTTAAAGGGTTTTCTGCGAAAAACAACCATGAGAGAGAAAAACGGATACGCGTCTATAATTTTAAGAGAGTTTCTTTTTTTTCCTTTTGAGCCAAATAAAAGCTATAAAAATAAAAAGCGTGTTTAAGAATTTACCTGCCAGAGTTTTGCCATTGGATAATTGGATATCTGTTCTATTGGCAATTTCACTTTTCTTCATTTTATGCAGATTTATCTATAGAAAATTAAAATTATTAACAAAAAATATACTAATCTTCCCGCAAATAATAAGCAGTAAAATTCACATGAGACGTATGATCTACTGTAGTCTAACAAGATCTATATTAAGTGAACAGACGAAATTAGGCTTTCTGATTTGTTTCGCAAGGACGTGTCTCCTTGTGAATATGGTTATAAATATCCGCAGTACTTAAAGTACATTATGCGTATCGGAATATTCAAGCTAAATTATTTTGGTGGTAATGTAACTTTATTATTCAAATGAAACTGGTCGATTTCTTAATACGAGATTCGCTTAAAAAGTTTCTAAAAATGTTATAATTATTTAAAAAACCTACACTTTCAGAAACTTGGTAATGACTGCGAAGATATAAATTTACAAAATAATTATATCTTCGCAGTTTAAACTGCGCATGAATGAGAATTCTATATTCATTGTTTTCTCAATAAAATTATCTTTTTGAAATTATTTGTAACCTTAGAATTTTAGTACGGAAATCGAGGATTTTTTCATCGTTTAAATGTAATCTATTTAAAATAAAAAAATATTGTTCACAGAAATTATTTCCTGAAATGGTAAAGGTTATATAAGTTACCTTACTTAATGCATAAGCCGTACATGATATTTTATTTAACTTTTTTTAACCTAAAGAAAACCTGATATTTTTCATCACTTTAACATTATGTAATATATATATATATATATATATATATATATATATATATATATATATATATATGTATGTATATATATAAAGTATATATATATATCCCACATAAAGAATTTGTGGAATTTACTGGCGGAAAATAATACATAAAAAACCATATACAATATATAAAAACTCGTAGAGGTAATGTTCTTTTATCACTTTTATAAATTTAAGTTATAAAAAATATCAATACGTCTATTTGTTTCTTGTGAAATATAGTCCAAAGAAAAGGGATTCATGTAATTGAACCATTCTTTATTATTGGCGAGATGAAAATCATGTATGTATCGCCTTTGCATTGTGTTATATTAGCACACGGCACTATTATCATATTGACGGAAATATATACGTTATGTATTATACAGATAAAATACGTCATTTAAATAGATAATATCAGAAAAGTAATAAAAATTATGTTTTAATTTTTTTCTGCTAAATTTTTTACACCATTTTAATATTTTCGGTGAAAAGAGAGAAGGCAAATATTTTAAATAATTTTTCAGTTTTTCTTATCGAAGTGTATGAAAATGAATAAGAGAATAGTTCATACTTCTAAAATTGCTAAACTAAAACTGCTTTTTTAGCGTTTAACTTCGGAAATAGAACATTTGGAAAAGTATGTAACAAAACAAACAAAGGCTTAAATTCAATATTCCTGCGTTGTATAATTCAAAGCTTACGAAGTAGATATTTTTTCATTTAATAAGGTAGGACTTAAAAAAATATTAAAATTAAAGTTTTATCCATTTCGTTGAATTGAAAATTCTATCAACTTACTTTTATAGATATAAAATTTTCTGGATTTCATTTCCATAAAATATATTATTATCTTATCGTGAGATTAGTTTCTCATTGCACGAGTTATTTTGTCAGTAAAATTATGTGGTAAAATACTGAAGAAACAACAAGTAAAAATTCAAAAAGCATCCACTTTTGGAAATTTACAAATAAACCTAAAAGATACAATACCTGTCATTAGATAAATCGTCAAAACGCTCGACTAATAACTAAGAACATAACTTTAAGTTTTAACACAAAGAAAACTAACGATTAAGACGTAAAAGTCATGTTTACTTCATTTCGGTAAAGTCAAGTAAATATCGAATTAAATAAAAACTAGACTCATTCGACATAACGATAAAGAAAAATTGAATATTCCGATAATGGCAAATTCCTCTCATGGTTCGGAACGAATCTCTCTAACTAAACACACTATATACGACGGGTGATCTCGAGGGCGGGAGCTTAGAGCGGGAACGAATACGAAACTTTTGAAAGCTTTCATGTGATTCGCACTATTCTGCCCGCGCATATATTTCACTTTAAGCGCACTTGCTTTTGTTTGTGTTTATGTTACCTTTTATATTTGTACTTCAAGAATGAGTACCGTAATCAAAAAAAGTAATTACGTGAATGCTTTCCCTTCTAGAATGGAGGATATTTTTAGGTAACTTTATCAAAACTAACCATTTTATAATTTCTAGTTTGAATCTGATACACATATGTAAAGAATTCTTCGATATTAACAGTCAATAATTTTAATAATTGTAAATTCTTAATTTTCTTATTTCTTAAAATTAATATGTATGTTTCATAGATAAATAACTACTAGCTGTATATATATATATATATATATATATATATATATATATATATATATATATATATATTTATGTATATCTTAGAGCAATATGTATATCTCGGCCCAAGGCTCCAGTCATTTACAATGAAAATTATTTTGTTCCGTTGTAATAAATGAAACTAAAATTATTTTATTTTTACTTTTCCTTGTCTTAATATGTTAATATATTATACAAAAGAAACTAATCATCTTGGAAAAAAACCAAAAATATTTCAAAGAACACATCGGATTTTAACAACGATTTTGTTATTAAATCTTCGTATCTTTTAACAAAAAAATTTGCTCATTGAGTTTTATTTTACAGCCTCAATAAATTAGCCACCATTATAATATTTACACACTTTTGAATTTTACATCGATTATACAGAGCGTATATTAAAGACACGACCGCAGAAGTTCTCTGTATTTGGCAAGATTATGATCAAATTGTAGATTTATTACCGATAAAGGGTCGTCGCTTGTTCAACGGCGCCTGCAACGAGCTCTTGCCGCATTAAATTGAAACAGTTCTGTATTTTTTTATTATGCGACATATTTTGATTATAAATAAGTGATAAATATTTGCGTCGTTGGAGTTATGTTACATTTTAGCAGCGTTATTATAAATCGTTTTTCAACTGCTGCGAAATATGGATTAAAATAGGTGTGATTATGCGATAGAAAAAATGGTCATTTCCATAACTACTATGCTTATATGAGACATATTCAAATAATTAAAAAATTCTAGTACCAATGCAATAAGTAATTCGTCCTGCAAAACTATTATGTAGAAGCAATAGGAACATAACATGCGACAACTAATTCACAAAAAAGAACTAATTGATGACTTAAAAAAGAAATTGACAGATGTGGATTCCTTAAAAAAAAAACGCGACATATCATAATATTTCCTGCCCTCAAAAACAATTATAACCTCCACTCTCTACTAGTTTACCGTCCAAAATACATATTTCAGGACCCAAAGGAGATCACTCTCCCAGCAGACATTCTTCTATTTCAAATGCATCATTGACTAAGATTTCCGAAGACATTCCTTTAATAAGTCTATTGAAAAACTAGAAATTAAAGTCTTCTATAACTAAACTGAAAAAAGAGTGGATGAAATAGACAAATAGTGCTTCATATATACTTGCTGTCTTTGGATCCGGCAGTACCAAACGGCTATTTTCTACCATATATTAGATATCAGTATTGTAAATAGTTATATCATAAACCAAGTACGGGAAGGGAAATTTTTGTAAATGAATTGATACAAAGTTTAGTATTAACACACAAGAAAAGAAGAGTGTATAATGAAAGATTACCATTTGAAATTTAAAATTAAAGATTACCAAGTCTAACTAAAGTCCTGGGTTTTGGTAAGCCTGATCATCCATCGGTTTTTACTTGAACTTTACTTGTTTTTAGTTGTTTGACAAAGAAATGTCACACATAAAAACACAAAGAAAATTCACATTTAGATGTCACTGATTCAAAAAACACGACTACCTTCATAGTGTAAAGTGAGTACGCCCAGTTGCTAGTAGTGTTAAAAAGTCCGTTCTTTGCTTCTTTATTAGTTTTTATTGTTATTTATTTTATATAAATCGTTAGAATATTTATTAAAGTTTAACAAATATTATATTGTTTATCATTATCTTCATGAGTTAAAAAGTTAGATTGTGTTTACTGATCTCATATAATTTTGTCTTAAGAAACCAAAATTTTTATACCAGAAAAATTTAGGAGTTGAATAAAACTCGGTTTTGAAATAGAATTTGTTGTAGTTAAAAACATGACTGACGTTAAAAAACAATGTCACTAGTTACAGAACAATATGTTTCAAATAATATTACTGAATATTTTAATGACATGCGTAATAAGTAAAACTTTTCCTTGTCGTATGTGATTTTAAATATAAATTGGATAAACAACTGACACCCTTCATTAGCCTCTACAAGGAAGAAACGAAAAAAGAAAAGACGTGTTTCGTATTAAAAACAAATCTGTTGTGCCAAATTTTCTATTTCGTATATTTATTCTAGTTTAAAGTGTGGAATCATCGTTGATGCTTCAAATTTTACACTAAACGTTTTTTTTAATTCAATCGTATTTTTAGAAAAAGCATATAATGCAATTTTAAAGGAATTTTTGTCCATAAAGAAATATCTTTTAAATAATATCACTTCACGTAATTATGCGTTTACGTGCAAATATAATACCTGTGAAAATTTCATGTTTGGAAATGAATTTAGGTCCACCCAGATCAATAAATATATCAATTTACGTAAAAGTCAAATTGACGCAAAAACCTACCATAATTATTATAACTGCAGGATTTGTAAATAAACGCTACGCCAATTATATGCTTCGCAGTACAATGATCAGCCAACATTACATTCATATTTCGTGAAATCCGATATCCAAAATGTGACTAATGAATTAATTACACACATCCAGAACTAACTAATTAGTAATACATAATACAAATATATACAATACAAATTGAAAATTTCCCACTACTATCATAATGATTATTTAAATATCGCACATCTTGTTATTTGGGAAAAGCCACAAACTTGCCTCATTGAAATCATCAAAGAAATTAACTCATATTTCATCACGTCCAATTTTTTAAAAAAAATATCTACTTCAGTCTTTCAGTGGTTCGTCTTCAGAAGTGTTCAGACAAATTGGGCTAATAAGTCTGCAAATTATAACTTTAATTTTCCCTTTTTTAATTTGATAGCTGATCTTAGGGTAATTTGGTGCACTGATTACAAATATGTAATCAGATTTTCCCATCGTCTTCAGTTTTTTCGAAAAGCTATGGCTTCTCAAAATTCTCCTATGTATGAAATCCCAAAAAAAACAACTTTATTAAGTAAACAAGTTATAATACAATAAAAAAATTACTACATTGAATTTAATTATTACCTTAAAATTATTACACTTCAAATATTATAAATACATTTAAATGACGTTAATAAATAAATTATAAATATTTGATATTGTTGTGGCATCTTGTTTTTTTTTACACCAAAGCCTCGATTGTGAGATGGTCGGTTAAAAGTCCAACTTGGATCAACTCGATTTAGCAACCAATATTTTCTCATCAGTCTGCCATCATCTTTTTATTCCACCTTCCCTGATAGCGACGTTCTATTTATTTCAAATCCTGATGAAATATTTTGATTTGCTCTTCACTTACAGCTCCCAAGTTATCAGGACCGTAATCCAAGTGCGAATTAAGGAAGAGCTCATCAAACATACCATTTTTCCGAAATTTTCAATCATTTTCGTAATTTCCGTATAATTTGAAGTTTTATTTTTTCCTAGGAAATTTTTGACTACCTTCTTAAAAGATTTCCAGGATTCCAATTCAATGTCACTTAGTTTTTTATCGTAAGTTTTGTCTTTCCTCAATTTTTTCATGTCCGGGCCGAGGAAAATAACTTCTTTCACTTTAGCTTAAGATAGAGGTGGAAAAATTTGGTGTAGATATTTAAAACCTTCTCCTTCTTTATTCAGAGCCTTCTACCTTCATTAGCCCTGTTCTAACGATTTAAGTTAATTACGGTTAAATGAGGTTTTTAGTTAATGCCTTAAAAATCCTCCTTTTTTCCAATAATAAAGTTTGTCATTTAGTTAATTACATTATGTTTAAAACTTATTAATTTTTGTTGAAAACTTATTAATTGTTGTCTAGTGCAACCATTCAGTGTGCTATTTTTTGATAAAAAAACTAGACTAGGTAGGCCTAGGTACATTTGGCAAAGAAAACTATGCTAAATATTTAAAAATCCCGACGTGATGGAATTTTTTTAATACTGTTCCCATAATCAGTGCCCCAAAATCTATTAAAATCAGTCATCAAATATGAAAGGGGAAAACCTTTGTAGACCTGTGTAATTTATTACAGTTCTTTTGCCTCTCCTGTAAACCTTTAAAATATTCAATTTTACTGACGGACTATGTTATCGACGAGAGAGATTATATTTATATCAGAAAACAACCAACTGCTTTCATTAATACGAAATTTTATTTGAAAAATTATTCGGAATTATATTATCCGCCCTAGATAATTGATTGAATGGTTTAACTGCTTCTTTACATAAATAGAAAAGCACCTAACTTTAAAAACACCTTTTATTTTCTTCAATCACATTCAACGAACTTCCAAAAAATATTTTCTTTTTTATATCATCATTTATGGTAGACGGTCAAGCAGTTTGAGTTCCCTAAACGAAGAAAATAAAATAATAAACGTATTTTTAATAATTATTTATAAATAATGAACATAATTTTCCTCTTAGTACCTGGCAACATGATATTAACATAATAAGGCGGGTGTCTTTTATTGAATGTTCTGGCCAACCTTTTTATAGTTAATGAAACCTTTTTATAGTAAATTGAAAAATAATGTATAAACTAAATAAAATATTGCGTCTATAAATAACATTCGTCTAGACAAGTCGTCTAGACTAACTTCAGACAACTATTATTTCTTTTTAGCTTTTCTCAAACATATTTTATTTAGAAATGACAGAATCAAGATTCCCACTACTAAATTCTCTAGATAAGAAAAAAATTATCATAAGCACATTGTTTTTCAGTTCGCAAAGAGAACTGTTAATTAAATATAATTATTTAATATAACATAATTGATAAATTACACGAGTATGAAAAATTTTCTTTCTTTCATAACTTTCTATCACAATTAAATAAAAATAACACGTTCGTTATTAATTTCTTACGGGTGCGTGGGCATGTGCGTAATAGTGTGCGTGTGTGTGGGCGCGCACACATGTATTATATTTACTAATATGCTCCTTGGCAACAATATTTAATTAGTAATTTGCAATAAAAATATAGTAATAATCTAATCTATTTACAAAAATATCTATTAAAATCATAATTTAAATTTATTTAATTTCGCCTTGAAGAAATTATTGAAAGAACTACCATTTTATCATGTGGAGTAATAAAATCTAATAGACATAAACCGTAATGACTCCACACATATTGTATTTTTCATTTTCTCTTCTTTACAATATTCTATGTTCACACCGTTAATATAATCGTATCTGTACTTATTTAGGCGTAGAAAATTTTTTCGTAAATTAGTAAATAAGGAAGTCGATTCACTGCACGCATTTTATTAGCGCTGGATAAATTTTAGAAAAATATAAGGTTATTCAAATTGTAAAATATAAGGTTATTCATGCGATTTGTCAAAAGCGTTTGATTGCATTGACCAGAGTATACTGTTTTTAAAGCTGGAATATTATGGTATAAAAGGAAGGGAACTTGAAATTATCAAACCATATTTACCAGCGAGATCCCAAGGAGTAGATTTTAAACAATCTAAATCTGAACCATACCCGATCAAGTACGTTGTACATCAAGGATCAGTGCTAGGTCCCTAACTTTTCCTAGTTTATATAATTGATGCCAGTGTTTTTTCTTATGGAAAAAATACATATTCATGTTTTCAGATGATACGACTTTAATTATAAAAGGTTCTAATCATGAAAACCTTTCCAATGATCTTAAAGAAATCCTCAGCAAGTTATATAAGTGGTCCGAAGATAATAATTTATTACTAAATATGAATAAGACAAATGTTATTAATTTTGCTTTGGGATCGAGTAAAAAATGTGGGAACGACTTGATTGAAGAGTTACTGAAAAATTAATCTCTAAATAAAATTAATAAAGTAAAATTCCTAGGTGTAACTCTAGATGAAAATTTAAATTGGAACTTCCATATCTCAGAAACAGCTCAAAAATGAATTGCCGCCATATTCGCCCTAAAGAAGGTGGTGGAATTGTGTGGGCTAGACGCTGTAAAGGCGGTTTATTTTGCTTATTTTTAAAGCATAATGATTTGTGGTTTGCTTTTTTGGGATACTGCTACAGATTCAAATAAAATAATTATTCTTAGAAACGCGTAATTAGATATTTAGCAGGTGTAAGATCCAGAGACTCGTGTAAGGAGACGTTTCGAAGAATGAAGATTATAACTATGCCTAGTGCTTATGGAAATGAAGACATTATATATGCCAAAAATATTAACAACTTTTTTTTTAATTGTGATGAACGTGAATACGTCACTAGGTTCAGTCATAATATTAGATGCGTTAAATATAAACTGTCCAGGGTCTCAAAAAATGTTATGTGCAATAGTACTACATTTAAAGACAAATTTTCTGCAACAATTAAAGTTTTATAAGCCATTTATTTCCAGAGCAGTGTGTGTGAGTTTATAGAAAAAGTTGATTATACAGTGAACGAAGCATTAGATGACAAATAAATATTTCGTAACTACCATTACATTTAATTCCATTATTATCATTGGAATATTTACAATTTTTATTAATTAGACATTTTGTATTATTATGGTGTCATAATTATATACTAATTTAGTTGATATTTAGTTTCTAATATTATTAATATTATCATTATTTTTTCTGTTTGACTGGCAATATAATTTACATTTGACCATACTTTTGTGGACATACTAAGTGATAATTTACAATTACTTCTTATTGAAATTTATTTTTAGTATTGATTGAATTATTAGTTGTACCTAATTTTACCTTAATTTGTCTGACATGTTTTTGACTCATACATTAGTGGTATAATTATTTATTAGTATAATTATTTATTTGTTTAGTATTATATTTAGTTTTTTAGGTATGACACCTGTGAATATTCTTTCGCACTCATTATGTTCGAATTGACGTATTTGAGTGTGTTTTATGTATACGTATCATAAAACACACTCAAATCTATACCTAAATAATATCTATAAAACTATGACTAAATAATATCTCTTTTTTATTTTCTGTATATTAATAAAGATAATTCTTCTAGAATGCCACGATTTGCAAGTTCAAAATTGAATTGTCCACATAAACCATTCCCATCGAAAATGTACACCACTCGACCACTCATCATACACTATCAATTTGATTATAGTTTAATGAACCATTCTTAATCCAAAGAAAAATAAATAATCGAATTGAAATATTTCATTTCATGACATTTACTACTATAATTCTTTTTATTTCAGAGCGTTCAGAAGTTTAGAAATTGGCAAAATTATAAGTTACATATTCTTTACTACCTTTTTATGTATTTTATGTAAATACGTGTAAATGTTACAATTTTAAAATTTTGCTACCGTAGTAATTCTAGCGTTACATTGATATTCAATTTAATCATCTCTCAGTCTTATAAATAATAAATATATGATCTTTCATTGAATTTTATATATTTTTTTATTTAGATGCCCAAGTAAACGCAAACATGTATATTTTTTATTCTTATCACGTCACATGTTAAAATTATCAACATATTCTATTTTCACACTACCCACAAATGTGTTTTGAATTCATTCTTAAATTTCGATGCAGTGCAGTATGGTGTACAATTTAATAAATATTTGTTTTAACTATGTCAAGAAGATTATGTGAAGTACATACTGACTCTTTTGTTACATTCATGCTGAAATTAACATGTCTAAAAAGATATCCCATAACGGAATCACTCAAATAAGACTATTTTTGTTATTTTAAAATTCTTCTCGCGACAGGATAAAAAGTGTGCTACCCACGTATTTTCTAAAAGGCATAGAAGAATACTAAGCCCAGGAGCAGTAAGTGGAAATAGATCTTTCAATTTTGGTCTGCCAATGATTTGGAGAAACCATCCAACCACGAAACTGGTTGTTATTTCTGTCTCGCTAAGACATTTGAATTTAATCACAAGAATAAGATAACGCAGATGTATCTTCGGTAACTAAACCTATCTACATATCAGGCAAGCTGCAAGTTCCGGGATCAGAAGAAGCTTAAATACAATATGATACAAGTTCTGACGAATTTGGTTGATGCCCATGAAGGACCGTAAATGATAACTTAGGCTGAGCTGAATGATTTAGTAAGAAATTTACTATCTAAAAACTATCTAAATCTAAAGTTAAATTACTTGGTTCATGACTAGGAAACGGCGAGCATTTTCACCAGAAGTTGAAATTTATAAGCAAAACTATTACGGATACTGGGATCATTCTATGTTAGGTGACTATTGCAGGTCTATTTCTTAACAAGACACATATACAAAAAAAATACAAAAAACCTTAGGTAGTTCGTTTTTAATTTTTTTGATATTTTTGTACCAATATTTCTTGTAAATAAAAAATTACAAATATTTTTTTAATGTGTCGTGTTGGAATATTTTCATATTTTTTTAAAATTCAAAGCACCTCAATTGTTAAGTAAAAGTAACTTTCTTTAAGTAAACTCTCAGGAAATATTGAAATTATTTCGTCCATACGTTTCATAGTTTTAATTTGAACTTCGAACTTATGAAAAATAATGAAACGCCACGACGAGTCTTGTTTTGTATTACAATTTCAAACCAAAAATATATTCCAGGATGAAACTAACTTATTCAAAGTTACACAATACATCTGAAAGAAGGACCCAGTTTTACCTAGAAATATTAACTTTTACCCAAGGCTTCGCTCACGTCGTTATGGTTAAAAACTTCTAAAAAAATTAAAACGTGCAGCACCACCTAGAACGATTAAAGTAGATTTAATGATAAGCTTTTATTTTCGTGATTGTTTAATACAAATTACAATAAAAAAACATTACCCTTTAAATTCAAACGATTAATTATTTTGTTACCGCATAATATTATATATTTTATTTTTTTTAGGTAGAATTAATTAATAACTAAGTAGAATTAATTAATACTAATATAAAAATCACTAACAGTCTACCACAACACTTAATGTTCTCATCAAATTCATTGTGGTTGGTTATAAGAAATTGCTCTTATAGAAATAAGTCTGCCACTGTATACTTAGTTTTCTAAGCTTGCAGAAATAAATAAATGAATAAATAATAGATAAATTAAATGTGGGCTACATTTAATTACCCAATTATATCCTTTAAAAAACACTGATCCATTGCCCCCGTGAGATATAAAAGAAGAACAAACACACACACTTTCAAATTTGTAATATTAGTCAAGTTTATAATATTGGTTAGGATAAGATTTCTCAGAAAAAAATCACTACCTTTGTGCAAAAATATCACGTCAATCGTTGTTCCGTTGCTTCCTTATTCATTTTATGTACTTTCTCAGTTTTTAATAAGAACTTTCTCATAATAAAATGTATTTTATCTCATTTTCCAATCCTTCAACTATCTACGTAAAAAATCTTGTTAATTTGTTGCACCATTCCGACTTGAAAGAAGAACAAACAAACATACTTTTGCATTACATTAGCCTCTCTGCACATTACAATATTTACGAAAAAAATATTTAGAGTAAAATAATAAAAGAAATGGAACACAAAATATTTTCTGGGAACCTGTTTATTTCTTCACGCACCCTGCGAGTACAGCTTTTACGATATTTGAATACAAACTACGATTACTTAAAAAAAATCTTTGGAGATTTAATAATAGATGCCATTACATACATTAATCAAAATTAAATGAAACTACGTGATATAGTATTATTTCTACTTTCTTTAAGTTTTTTACCACGACCTAGGTTTCGTTGTATCACAACATCTTCAGGTGGGCTATTAGCAAAGATACTAGCCCACCTGAAGATGTTGTAATACAGTGAAACCTAGGTCTTGGTAAAGCACTTTTAAAAAGTAGAAATAATACTACATCACGTAGTTTCATTTAATTTTGAATAATGGATATCTACAAAATTAACGCCAGATATATTCAACATTGAATGTGTACATTCATTAAAATTAACTTAATAATACATTTTAAAGAGTAGGAGATACCCAAAGCTGTGCAGATATTTTATTGGAGTTTATATTATTTATGGCTAACTACTAAAGATCTATGATATTTTCTAATATTCGATTTGTTATGCCGTATTATTTTAAATATAGTAGAGAGATGGCTTTAAGGTAGTATCCACGAATGAAAGCTACCGAATTTTCAATTTTATCCTTACAATGTTGATTTATTCATATAGTTTATCAGGATTCAATTTAAAGGGGCAAAGCTGTGTTTAGGCGGGTCCTAAAATTACTGGACCCCTAATTGTTGTATGTATCGACGGTACTCAATTCAATTATTTGTATTAAATATATCCTAACTTAAAATCTTAAAATCTACACTAATTTACACTAACTTAAATCTTAAAATCTACACTTTAAATCTTAAAATCTACACTACACTTAAAATCTACACTAATTTTGGGAAAGACGGTGGAAGCATACGATAAGAATGCATACTACTATTATATATGAAATATAAAACACTAATATTTGTTATTGTCGTATCGATATAATTTTAATATTACAAAACAAATAAAACTGGTTAAGAAAACTTATAAAACGTACATTTTCATTTAAGTTACAAAGTAATGTAAGTATTCAAGATAGGGCGAATGCACTTTAACATTGTTTCACACCGATAAGTGAAGTCGCTACACGTGTATTAGTTTGTTTTCAACTACTAAATATTAATTTCCAAGCTGCGGTATTTTCTAAATACATCCTTAAACTACTGATACGATGTTTCAAATTAATTATGACATTATTTTCAAAACTATTATGATTTCACCTAACCTCATGTTATTTTTTTAACATTTTTTAAATAAAATTTATATTTTAGGCAATAATTTAATAAAATATATACATAGCCTCGCAGAACTTTTCTGTAGACGTTTACAAGCGCTACAATTCCTTGATACATAATGTTAGGGTATTTATAATGGTTTTGCCAACATTTTTGACGAAAGACCATAACTTTATGTACATAATGAAAATGGTAAAAGCTTGACCAAGGAACTTTCAATAAAATTGGCTGCTATATTAATAAATCAAAGCAGATCTCAGCTCATTACTGTTTGTAAATAGGCATTTTCACCGAAATGTTTCCTTTTAAATCCAAATTCATTGCCCTAGTTATCGATAATTTTTAATTACGAATAACCAATAATTTCGAATTGCTAAAGCATATAATCAACAGTCGTTTACACAAATTATGATCCTTAAAAATATATCTTAGTCACGAATCATTACAAAAAAATATATTATTCAAAGTGGCTTATTATTTACCTACCTACATATATTTTGTAGGTTCTTGTAAATATGTAATATTTTTATCATTATTTCAATTGAAAACCAATTACAATGAAAAGTTAAAAGGTAAACGGCAAAATATTAGAGGACAGTAAATATTACAAATTATATTTTAAAAGTTTTCTTCACAGCTACATTTATGGGTTACAAAAAAAAATTACTAAATTGAGATTTTGTAAACTTAACAAGAAACAAAACAAAGCTTTTATTTTCAGAAACATTTTAGAGACATTTTAATTAAAACGTATTATTTTTGCATTATTGTAAATTTCAACATACTCGATATAATGAAACATTGAAACGATGCTTCAATCAATCTACATAAATAATAACACAATATTAACTCAAACGCAAGTAAAAATACTCTAAAATCGAATTATAAATTTAAAAAAATTGTCAACACAATGGTAATAAAATGTTCAGATAAAGTGCCGCTAGTAGGTATATTAATGTCTATACTGACCGTTAATGACAAACTTGACCATAGTTAAAAATCAAAATGCGATTCGTTGTCTTGATTTGTATTGTTCACACTACCGTAAAATAGAAAGTTTGAGGTAATATAAGTTGCAATAGATAATAATTAACATGTCAGTATAATTAAAATTACTTGCCTTGCTAGTGCCATCCTTATATTGCGTTAAAATAAAAAAAAAACAATGTACATTGTCTTTTGGTCACTCACTCTGCTCTCTCTACTCCGTAACATTTCTTGTACTATACGTAGTTGTATATAAATCTAATTAAAGTCAGTGTTAATCCACCGAAGTGTCACACTTTACACTTAAAATCCATCAGGTTAAGTGCCCAGAAGCCCTACTAAAAGTGAAAAGCGTAAACAGGTTTGATAAAATAAAACGACGCATCATGGTCCTGTTCGTGCATATAAAATTCCTCAAATAAATACAAAGATGACGTCAAACAATTCAGTGACATTAAATATTACTGAAAAATTAACCAGCCGCAAAAATTATTCTACGTAGAGATTCGCCGTGAAAAATTATCTCGAGCACGAAGAACTGTAGGATCGTATGGAAACTGAAGCACCTGTAAAATGTAAAAGCAAAATCAAAAATCATTCTATTTGTGAATTCTACAAACTACGTCCACATTCAACCACATACCAAGTCTGCCAAGGAAGTGTGGAACAACTTGGCGCGTTCTTTCAACGATTCTGGCACGCCGTGTGAGCTCACTTTGTGACTCACGAACAACAAATCTTGCTGGATATTAAAACGTAGGGGAATATTTGAGCAAAATAATGACAACGGCTCATAAACTCATAAACATAGGGTTTAAAATAGTCGATGAGTGGCTGGGCACATTTCTACCCTCTGGTCTACCATATTCATATAAACCCAAGATCCTAGAAAGTTCCGGCATAAAGATCCATCGAAAGTTCCGCCATTAAGATTAATGCAAACTCTATGAAGGCTAAAATCTTACAAGACGTTAAATTAAATGAAACTCATACAACAGGTTTATCCGCTAACCATAATAAAAAGGCTATAATACATATCAACCTAAAGATCCTCGCCACTTCAGCTATAATAAATATGGACATATAAGTACAGAGTGCAAATTTAAATCAACGAAGTTATTTAAATTTGCACTCTGTGTTATTTACATTAAGAAAGTTCAAGTTATGCCGCTGCTTTTAGAGTTTTTACTAATAACTGTGATGCCTGGTATATAGACTCTGGTACTTTAACGCACATGACTAAACATGGTAATCTGCAAAAAGAGAAAGTATCACTTGCCAAAATAATTAAGATAGCGAATGACGAATTTTTATCAGTGAAAAGTTCCGATCAAGTAAGTCTAGCAATAGGGATCAGTGCAAGAAAATATTGTTGCAAGACGTATTATGTGTTCCTGAACTGGCAACAAACTTTCTATTAGTCAATCAAATAACCAAAAGTGATGGTAAAGTGAAGTTTAATAGCAAAGGCTGTGAAATACTAAATAAAAACAATGAGCAAGATTCAGTCAACAATATGTAACGGCTGACTATATGCAATCATCATTTACATATCCGACGTTTATGAGCAGGGTTTAATCAACAATATGTACTGGCGAACAACATAAAATAGTCAAATTTACATATCCGTTATTGATGAGCAAGATTCAGTCAGCAATATGTACCATCAGACTATATGTAATTATCATGTGCATATCTGACGTTGAGGAGCAGGATTTAGTCAACAATATGTACCAGCAAACATCATTAGTCAAATTAACATATCCGATGTGGATGAGCAAGATTCAGTAAACAATATTTACCGGCTGACTATATGCAATTACCATATGCATTTCCAACGTTGATGAGCAAGAATTAATAATGTGTACCGGCAAACAAAATATAATAATCATATTTACATACACTATATTGAAGAGCAAGGTTTAGTCATCAATATGTACCGACAGACTATATGCAATTTCCTTATTACAATGAACAAAATATTTACCTGGCCTAATTAACGCCAACAAAAAGTAGCCTTATCTACAGCTGAGGCAGAATTTATGGCACAGGTATGTGCAGTGGTCAAAGAACCCATGTGATTAAAACAATTACTAAGTGAAATTAGTGAGTTCATGAAAGATTATGTGCGTAATAACATAGACAAAGTTTAATTAATATATTTAAAAACAATGATTTTCACAAACGTAGCAAACACAGATATTTTTACCAAAGTTTTACCCAATGAAAAATTTAATAAAAAGAGAGACAGTATTAATAACTTAATCTCTGTTCGTAATTTAACTTTATTTAAACAAACTCGTAGATAGGCCCAAATTTGGTAGGAGACATAACAAAATTAAAATTATGAGCTTTTCTAGTGTCATCCTTGTATTGCATTAAAATAAAAAATGCAATGTTTGTTGTCTATGAGTCTCCCACTTTGCTCTCTCTGGTCTCTGACAATTCCTTACGTAGTTGTATATAAATCTAATTAACATCAGTGTTATTCGACTGAAGTACCCAACTTTTCTCTTTAAATCCATCAATAATAATTCACAATGCCGAAATGATTTGGCACTATACTAAATAAAATGAAAAGGAAACCAGTTTTTATTTCTTAAATTATTCGTAAAACTAATTATACTTTCATTTGTATAATTTATTACAATATTAGTATTAAGTAAAATAAATCGCAATAAGAATTGTGTCAATAAATTTTAATTAGCGATTAGTCTTCGACGTTAATCTCACCCTTTTCTTAGTTCTATATAAAACAACACTATTATTAAAAACTATTTCTTTTCAGCATTTTGCTCGCGTCGATTTCGATCTTGCAATACAATGGATTTTTTTTATTAACTTAACTGCACTTTTTACAACCCTTAACCACTTTTTACAATCATTAAATCTATAAAAGTTAAGCAGATAATAAGCGTTCATGCTTATTCTTTTCATGTTTCCTTGCCATCAATATATTGATAACTTCTCAACGCTGCGTGTGATAGCAGGAAAACGCAGGCTCCTTTTATAACATATGTGAGCGAGAAAACCAAAGCGGACGCTTACGAACGACAGACTTCCGTATTCACAGGCGACTCGCGTTTGATTGAAATTATTTCAGTTTGTAAATTGAGTTATATCTGGTCCAATTTTAAAGATAAAAAATAAAGGTTTACTGCTTTAAAGTTCCCTTTCGTGAAGAGCTTCCTCGTTGAAAAAAAAAGCTAAACTTTTTAACGCCAACTTTTTCCAAATAGTCGAATTGACGAAATGACAGATTTTATCTCGGAATTGTATAATTGATTCATTCTCTCGTCCAATATAAGGAAAAAGAGAAATTTTAACTTATTGATATTTTTGGATAAAATATTTATTTCGTGTAAATTTTCAAAAACATTGCACTCGACGCTGGTGATTAGTAAATATAGCTTACATAACTTCCTATTTCAATCCCTAGGTAAGCTTCATATTTCTTACTGATACTCAGAGAATACTTCGTTTTTCATCAAGTACTCAGAAGGGTAACAATAACTCTCTAAATATGAAATATTGTTTTAAATTGTGTTAATAATCTGTTGTTTTAAAAGTAATATTGGCTACAATGAATCTATTTTTTCGCCAAATGAAAAAAAAATACTCAGAAACACTCTTGGGTAAAGGTTACTTGAAACTGTTGAGTGGAGAACAAGTTCAACCACATTTGCACATTAATGAATACCTAAGCGTTCATGCTTAACTGGAATAAATTCACATGGTACAAGATCGAAACTGATACGGTACAAGAACGATGGGTGTAGCGATTAATTCGTCCATTTTATATCATAAATATTTAACATTTGTTTATTTGGCAGAAAGTACAATGATAGGTGATCCTAATATATTAATGTCTTTCTCGTATTTTTTCTAAAAAAACAGGTAAATAATATAATCACATTCGGTCTTTAGCAGCTGCATTGTTGTTTTCTAAAGAAAAGAATATTTGATCTTCCTAAAAAATCTATCGTCTTCAGCATTTAGTCCTTTTTTTAACTTTTATCAATTTTTTTTTAGAAAATATACCAGTACTGCCAATTGTTTCTTTGTTTCAAGTTCACTAAATGTCCATAGCTAATTATGATGGAAAAATGCAACATTTGACTAGCTTTAGAATTTTAAAATCACTAGACACTGCCCTTTTTTAATATTTGAGAATACCACACGATAATATTTTTGGGTTTTGCTTAATTTTTAATTGGACTGATACCATATATTTGTAGTGCTCTCTTTTTGACACGTAATATTATAATAATCAATCAGCTCGTCAGTACTACTTTTATTTGATTACTAGTTTATTGTTATCAAAATGAATACAACCACTACTAAATTCATTAAAATCAGTGTTAATTTTACATCATAAAACTGATGTTAAATGGAACTTCACCATTAAACTCTGCTAAAAATATATTGTATTTTTCTTCCTAAATAAATCATAAAAAAATCATCAAATACATATTTTGCCAAGATAATGTTTTCTTTTTAAACTTACTTTATTAATATTGGAAAACATTTTTTAAATTGTTGCTATCTATAAATTTATAGATAAAAATGGTTCCACTACTTCAAAAATTTTAGGACCAAAAATATTTTTTTAATGTTTGTAACATTAAAAAAAATATTTTTGGTTACAATTCAGTTTTCAAGAATTTTTGAACACAAATTACATTTAAGTGATTTGAAGAAATTATTTGGTTATTAGGTAATTTATTAGACTAAATTTTTGCGACTCAACTTTACTTGTTCCTTTTAGTCTAGTTTAACAGGCGATAATTAAAAAGTTTTATGATATAGGTGGATATTGACGCAATGTAAAACCTCTACCGTTTTCAAGAAAATATGGCCTCAATATACCGTTAACAAACAGGGCAGTCCATAATAACTAAAGAAGTCATCAGAACTTCGCTAGCAAATGAAAACAGTCCACCTTCTTTCTTTTTTAGACTAATTCTATTTTATACATAGGAATATGTATAATGTGTGCAATAATTATTTTTTAACGTCACATGCCTACCTTACTATTACGAATAAATTCGGAGGAATTTCGTTTCGTTGACCCTCAAACTCACTGATTTTTTTCGTCAACCCTTTTTGATCTGGGACAACTTTCATTTTGACTTCTGTCGTTTTGAATATCTTGATATATTTTCCAATAGCATCAGTTCCAGAATTCTAGTTGATATCCTCCAATTGTTATTCGATAAAATGTAGTAATACTTCCATGCTAACTGTACCTCGACCTTAAAAAGAAGTGCGCATTCTCTGACGACTAAAATTCCACGAAACGTTCTGTGTAAACACACATTCCTCTATCCACGTGCCTCTCCATTTTAAGCTAAACGGGTAAACCAACTTCAGTTTTCCTAGAACTCTAGTTTTACCTTGCTAAAAATTTAATTAAATCAAAAGCAATTAAGTTTTTGAATTAATTATCTTCCGTTTATATTAAATTTCGAGGTCATATTATACTACAGTTAATTATCAGTAATAAAACGAACTATTCTAATTAGGCGGTCTTCTTAATTCTATCCTTTTAAAAGCGGTATAATTTCGTACGAATAAAACATGATTTAAAAAGCTCATTAAAATATGACTCTTTTCATTTTAAAAATGTATAAATGACTGGCGGTTTTAGAGAAAAAGGAAAGAAGGGGTTATTTTCAGTTTTTTGGAATACTTAAAATATTTTTTTTAGAATTCCATCTAAAATTATTCTAGAGTTAGGTTTGAAATTAACCTAAAAATATTCTACATATTTTTGAGATTATTGTCAGACGTAACTCTAAAATAATAACAAAGAGAATTAAAAAAATATTTTTATGCATCTTATCATTTTCTCTTTTCATCTCATGAAATATAAATTTAAAAAAAAAATATTGCGTCCTTTTTCCCCTCTGAAATCAATAGGTTTGAGTATTAACTTGTATAAAAGTAAATATTCTTAATATTTGGGCCAAATTTCAAGCTTGTTCGTCAAACGAATTCTGAAAAAAAAAATGCTATGATAAACGAACGAACGCATAAGAGTTCTATTTATATTCCTTTTGAAGTACAAAACTCTAAATAGGCTCCATTTTGTTGTATCTAGAGAAAAAAGATGAGGCTTGAAAAAAATAGAATATGAACAAAAAAAATTAACGCGGATGAAGTTAGTAGAGAACGATTTTTTTCAAAAAGAAAGTGGATGGTAAATTTCTGAAAATAAAATCCGATGAATTTTATCATTTTTCAGCGCAAATAATAACGTTTAGCATATAGGATTTCTGATCATAAACGCAAACTAAGGGCAAAAATGTTCATGAAAGTCATACCGAGAAACAATGTCCATGTGATTTATTTAAAATATTGTAAAATAATAAAAAAAAAATTTAATTTTGTACCTGGGAAACAAGAATTTTTGTATTAAATTTATAGCCAAATACGAAAGGGACATATGAATTTTGAAAGCCTTCTAGTTGATTAAGTAACTGTGAAAAAAAAAAAGTATATATTAATAAAAGCTTAGTTCATTGTACTAGAAAATTATAGACGTATTTCAGATTTCAAACATAGTCTGAAAACTTCCGTCCAACATCTGATTTATCATTTTGATCTAAAGTTTTCGAGCCATTATATTTGCGATGCCAATTAATGAATTATAAAAAGATATTATGCAGGTAATTATTACGAATATAAGCTAAAAATATTGGTCTATTAGCCAATTCAATGAAGTCTCCGATCAGTTTTGTTGACATTAAGAGACCTTTTTCTAAAACCAATTCAAATTATTTACCCCAGCTGTTATAAAAAAACTGTGTTGAGACTTTCTATAGCAATGTAAAGGATTTAGATTTATTGGTAGATAAAAGTTTTAGTTGGAGATTCCAGGTAAAAGGTGTCGTCGATTCTCTGGGAGGATATAATCAATAAACCTATTATAAGAATTCAGTCGTTTTAAAATTTAAATCCAATTCTGTGAAACTACTTATTACGTCTATTTGAGTGTGGTCATGGGTGCTCTTCAAATCTCAATGAACAGTTACTTAATCAACTAGAAAGCTTTTAAAATTCATATGTCCCTTTCGTATTTGGCTAAAAATAAAAAAAAATTCTTGTTTCCGAGGCACAAAATTAAATTTTTTTTTATTATTTTACAATATTTTAAATAAATCACATGGACATTGTTTCTCGGTATGACTTTCATGAACATTTTTGCCCTTAGTTTGCGTTTATGATCAGAAATCCTATATGCTAAACGTTATTATTTGCGCTGAAAAATGTTAAAATTCATTGGATTTTACTATCAGAAATTTACCATCCACTTTCTTTTTGAAAAAAATCATTGTCTTCTGACTTCATCCGCTTTAATTTTTTTTGTTTATATTCTATTTTTTTCAAGCCTCATCTTTTTTCTCTAGATACAACAAAATGGAGCCTATTTAGAGTTTTGTACCTCAAAAGGAATATAAATAGAACTCTTATGCGTTCGTTCGTTTGTCATAGCATTTTTTTTTCAGAATCCGTTTGACGAACAAACTTGAAATTTGGCCCAACTATTAAGAATATTTACTTTTATATAAGTCACCACTCAAAACTATTGATTTTAGACGGAAAAAAGGAAGCCATTATTTTTAAAAAAAATATTTTAAGTATTCCAAAAAAACTGAAAATAACCCCCTTCTTTCCTTTTCTCTAAAACCGCCAGTCATTTATACATTTTTAAAATGAAAAGAGTCATATTTTAAAGAGCTTTTTAAATCATATTTTATTCGTACGAAATTATATAGCTTTTAAAAGGATAGAATTAAGAAGACCGCCTAATTAGAATAGTTCGTTTTATTACTGATAATTAACTGTAGTATAATATGACCTCGAAACTTAAGATAAACGGAAGATTTAGTTGTCCTATAAGACATCCCATGCCAACTTTTAAGATTGTGAGTCGATAGGAAGAATATATATTAAACCTATCACATTTTTTATTTTTTCAACCAAACAATTTCAATTTTGCATGAACCAAAAAAAGCAACAAGTCTCATATTGCTTTTTTTTGGTTCACGCAAAATTGAAGACCAAAAAACCAATATTCATAACAACTTGATACCTCGAGCCGTTTCTGAGAAAAAGAGTTTTGACAGAGACATGAGCTAGCGGACGAAAGACCATGTGATACTGTAGTGGTGGTGTAGTGGTTGTGTTGGCATTTTGAAGGACGGAATCTTAAAAAGATTAAAAACACTCTTGTGTTACTCCAGAACTCATTGAGACAAATCAAACCAGCCAAACTCGATGGGTCTACTATTAACTATTGTCAAGTTCCCATAGCCACTTCTTTCCTTTACATTATTATAATGTTATTACAATAATATAAGGGATATTTATAATATTATGGTATACCTCAAACTTGATGGATTTACTGTTAGCTTTTGAGAACTACTCATTACCATGTGGTCATGAGTACTTCTCAATGGCTCTCCTTCACTACAATTTTTTTTCGGCTACAATATATAATCAAAGGGTTTTTGAAGACAAGTCAAACGAGTTCAAACTCTATATGTTTACTAAGAAATTCCTTCATCCTTCATCATTACATCAACTCAGTGGTGTTAAATTGTTTAATCTCATTAGAATTGCATAAATCTGCAATGTTTCCAACTAATGCTAGAAATAGAACTAGTTAAAAATGAGTTGTGAAATTTTCCTATCAGAAAGTTACGGGTCAAGCAAATAAAGCGTGCAATAAACATAATAAATAAAATACACTTAATAATACGTATTGTAAACAGAATATATTTATTGTAAACAATCTGTTCAATATCTAAAATCTGTAAGCGGATATCGTTTTATTTTCTAATTAAGCCGAATATTTTAAAAAAACCTGCTATTTTTAGCTTTAACCTCTAATAAAACATTCTGCTGTCGGAAAAGTATTTCATTTCTTTGAAAGTATTTTTAAATATAAAAATAGATCAGATCAAAGCTGGTTCTAGGATAAGAATAATTAGCACGAGAAAATTCCTAAAAGCGAAAAAGGTACAAAGGAAAGAAAATTTCACGGAATTTTAAGAGCTCTATTTTATAAAGAGAAAAGGCGAAATAATATCATTATAACCAAAGGTGATCTTTAATTTATTATGTTTCACGTTCTTTATTTCGTTTTGTTATACCGATTGTAAAACTTTACCCACAATCAAAGACTTAAAAAGTTGTTGAAGCCTTTATTTAAATTTTAATTTCTGAATATTTGCACTCTCTTGTTTGACTTTGGAAATAGCTGAATATAATTGAACAAATAAATATTTCCATTTTCTTACCACTAAATGTTATCAAAGAACATGGTAATAATATATGCCAGGGTCATTAATGTTAGTTTATTGAAATACCTTTAGCATAATCTATCTATGAATACATTTAATAGGCATATTGATTTCATGAGACCCGTTGCTGGTCGTCTATAAATACGTATCTTATTTAAGCGCACGGTAGTGCACAGGCTAGTTCTCAGGAGCCGTGGGCACGTCGTTTAATTATTTATATAAATCGTTTTGAACCTTATGATACCAATGTAACTGAAGTCTAATTTGATGTGCAAGGTTAGAATTTGATTTGAAGAAATTAATGCAAATTATTCGCAAGTGAACACAAATTCAACACAGCAGTTGGACATTAATAGCGCACCTTTACGATCGTATTAACCTTTAACTAGTCACGCCAAAATATTTACACTATTAGTCTCGTTGGGTCCGTGTAAACCCCAGGGTTTACTTGTGGAAGAGAAATAAATAAAATAACAGCAAATATTTATTAGATATAGGAGCTTAAAGAACAACATTTTAAGAAAAATATTAATTTCTAACATAGCATTTAAAAATTATTATCAATTACTTCGTATATAAACCACAAATTTTAATATGATGTTCATTACACGTGAATTTGTTGCATTTATCATGTTTGGCTTTCATCATTAGACATCACATTTAAGTGACAAGAGCCTTTGAAAACATTTGAATTGGTTTCAGAAATTAAATGTGTTCGGGGTTATTTAGGAGTCGCCTTTTCAAGAGCAGTGACAGAGTGGTTTTTTCAGCTCTCTGGTTTTAAATTTGTTACAAGTTCGGTTGAAGTTTTTTTTAAGAAATTCTCTTCTGATTATTTTACTATTTATTTCATTATTCATATTATAAATAATATATTACCCCGACCTTGGTTTTGTTATAAAAATATATTATTTCTGACTTTTTCTTATCATTTTCATATATAACGTTATCATGGTGCATGGTATAGAGTAAAATCATAGCCTTAGATTTTTCCGGTACATATGAAACCAGTCAGTTCCTTACAAAACCTCTTCACTTCAGTTGTCTTTTGAAGTAAAAACTGTAATGAAATTTCCTTCTTATTTTTTGGAGAGTACCAATCTAAGAAAGCTTATGTTCGAGTTTGAAATTACACTCCTACCTTTTATTGGTTCGGCAAGTCTATTCATAGTGATAACTGTGTCATTCGGTTGCTTACATGGACCATTTGACTTAGTACCTACATAGAATTCAAATATTTGAAAACAAGCTGTTTCTGAATCAATCACACTGTGTTGTTTTACTCCATATTTTTTTGTTTTACTTGGCATGTAAACTAAACCAGAGAGTTTGTCTCGAAATGCTAGTAACTAACTGTTCACCTATTTTTACAAACTCGGAAACCATGTAGTGTTTTTTTCAAGTTATTACTAATCAGCTCACAAAATTCTCTGACCAGTGCCGACGTATCAAGCTATAATCAGAATTATCTGAATAAATCGTCATCAAATAACAGTCAACAAAATATGACCAAAAACATGGAGAAGACTTCGCATCAGAAAGAAAATCTTTTCTAGTCATTTGCACAAAGGTAAAGAACACCGAAAACGCTCGTAATTCTTCAACAAAAAATGCTTGTAACGCTTTATCGTAACACTTTTTGCGTCACATTCTCTTTGAAAACGGGCATGTATTTTCTGAATACATTCACCCGTGTATTTTGGAATGAAACCTACAATATTCTTATCAATAATAATACAGAACAGTCAGTCTTACTCTTAGCATTTTTAGCGTCTCTTTATGATGTTCAACAGAGTGCTCTTCAATGCCCAACTCGTCGTTACTTTCATCAAATAGTTCCTTTTCATCTTCATTTATCGTCGTTTACATTTCTTCTACATTCGAATGACCCATCGTACTATTTTACTTATAAATGTAACAAAGGATAAATGAAAGGTAAGTTTCTTAACATTGTGAAAAAATAACTAAATATAATCATAGTACTCTAATTTAGTCTCCAAAATTTGTGCCACAGACGCGGGTGGTCCATTGGGAACTAAGCATCTCCGTCCAACACGGTTGGATAACGTCTCAGCTAGCGCAACACTGATAAGAAAGAGACGCGTTAGCTAGGAAACGAATGGTACTGATGGTCACGTACGTGTAATATGTGCCAAACAACGACATAAACAAAGTCACATTAGACCACACGCGACTAATTTAAGGGTAATACAATTATAGAGCAATTACCTGTCAACAGATATTTTCCATTTAGGACTCTCTTTATTTTTTCTTTACCATCAAAATCTGCATTAAATTAAAATAAATTAAGACCCTCTTGTATAGTTTGGTATAAATATAGTTTGGTATAATGATGTAATACGCACCCACGCACGCCCGCACGCCCGCACGCACGGGTGCTCGACACAAAATCGCAAAACTATTTGACTAGTTGACTATTTTATAGCCATTTTATTCGATTTATAAGATAATCTAGTCATAAATAAACGACTGTGGGTCGAAAATATTTTTTTTTAGTTATATTGCAATAGTCACCTTAGACTCATATCAATATATAGATTTCTGTTTTAAATGCCATGAAAAGAAATTGAAACAAATAGTAAAAATTTAAAAAAAAATGTTTTCGTTATTCTCATATAATTTGGAATTTCATATAATACGTCTTCCCTTGGAAAGAAAATAAAAGGAAAGAAAGACATTCAACAACAACACTCTTTATTTTCAACATTATCAATGATAAATTTTTAGCATCAGTCTATAAGTTGGAACTGATTATATTTATTAAATTCAATTATTTGGCAATCTTTTTAAACTTTTGCGGAACTAACAGAAATATAAGTTTAGCTAATGATGATGAAAAATTAAATAAAGTAAACGTTAAAATGATAGATCTCCATTGTAAACACAGTTTTCACACCTTAATGATATAAATAAATACTGAAAGCAAGAAACTGATAATTTTTAACTACTCAGTTTGATACTGATTTAAAGAAAGTAGTATGTGAATAAGTTAGAAATTGAATGCAATATATGCTTTATATAGATACAACAAAGAAAAACTGTTAGTTAAAACGAAATCGGAGAAAACTAACGTGCTTAAGAATTTATCTTATTCCCAGCTTGCCTGTAAAACATAAAACACTGGATGTGTTTTACATTGCTAGCTGGGAATATTTTTTCTTTACTATGGTTAGCAAGTTATATCAAAGTATTAAGTTAAAAAAACTCATTCTTAATTAATTCAAGATATTTGAGAATTACAAATTACTAAAAATACATAGGGAACTAATGAAAATAATATTGCAAAACCATAAGACATCCTCAATTTTTGAGACACCAAATAGTGATATATTTCCATACTGAATTTTAACGTTTTATCATGAATTTACTTTGTCAATAGCGACATCAAAATATTTATTGTGCTAAAACTTTAGATTTGAACAATTCATTTATTTATAAATTCACTCACTCTCAATTTAAAACTGACATAGAAAATATTCTACTAAAAAATTAAGCACAAAAGGTCAAAAATTAACTTCTCGGTGATTGTGTTTTGAAATGGAAAATATCCAATTACTCTACCGACCGTATTTTCATAGGGCGACTACGCTGCAGGACGGACACTGACGCGGTCCAAATAATATACGTTAAGATAATGGCAGAAATACGCGCGGCGCCGGCCGGCGACCCAATTGTCAATTCTGGACTCGTTGCGTCGTTCTTTCATTGGCAACTGAATTTAACCAGCATTTTAATAAGCAGCAGCATACTCTGGAAAAGCATTGATATTCTGGTCCAACTGGTATATAGAAGTTTCGAAATAAGGAACGGGAAATAGAGACATATTCATTTCTTTCAGGTTTCATACTATTCAGTTGAGGGTATTGCTACATTACGTATAGCGTCTTTATGCAAAACCGATTATAACTATAATATTAAAAATATTCATAACTTTATACAACCATAGAAATATTCATATCGTCTATATGTATCCAGGATACAATTCTAAAATGATCACTTTTGTGTAAAATTATCACGATCGTATTAATGTTTCGTTTGTTAATTTTGACATTTAATAAAGTGCAAATTAGACATTTCTTTAAACTTTATTCTATTTCCCGTAATAATATTGTGATTACTAGGTGAACTATCCACACATATAATAAAACTATAGAATTAGTCCCTGTTTATATTGAAAATATGGTTTAGGGATAATTAGTAATAGTAAAGGAATGTGAAAATATTTTTTTTTCGGATTCTTGTCTTTTTGTGTATTTGAACACGCCTCGTGTTTAACTATTCATTTTCACATCGACGAAATGAACATAACCCGGCGTAAAATGTGAAGTTGTATGGAATAGGTACGTGGGCTTGAGTCAGCAAACGAATGTGGGTAGACGTGTGAGATTTATTGTTTATTTGAGATCATTTAGACCCATTGTAAAAAACAAATTGTTCATTTAAAATCATCTGAAATATATTTCCAAAAAAAACTACCAGTGACACAAATCTAAATTATATACAAGTATGTGAAGAAATGTCTTAACATTGCGCGAAAAGCAACCTTCCGGATTGTTATGTTAATAGCCGCACACCGAAAAAAATTTCACAGTGAAAATAATGTGTTTCAATTTTAAAACTTACATTGTTGAGTTGGCTGTATGTTATTCTGTTAAACTGGGTAAATAGTATGTATAAGCGTTGGCTGAAAAGTAATGCACACCTGCTTGCAGATTGCAAACGAAGAGCTTAAAAAATTGCACCATTTAGAATAAACATTCCCTCTTATTGCGTATGCACAGTTTGAACTCGTTGCATTCATTCAGTGTAATTTTATCCCGAAGTATGGATACGTGTAATGGTGCTATATCACTGCAAGTTAAACACCGTACTGTTATAGTATTTTTAATTGTTAACAATGTGATTCCTACTGAGATTCATCGTATCTTAAAGGTTATTTATGGTAACGATGCTGTTGATAAATCTACTGTTAATCGATGGATATTAAAATTTCGTAGTTCCGACCCTGGAAAGCTATAATTATTAATGAAACACACACCGGACGTCCGATCACTGCAACAGACGACCACTATTGTAAACTCGTCGATGATTTGATTCGAAATAACCGGCGAATCACTCAAAAATGTATTGTAAACCATATTGGAATTTACAAGGAATGTGTCAGCTTCATTATTGAACAATTAGAATAACGCAAAATCTCTGCAAGATGGGTACCACGACGTCTCACAGTCGAGAATAAACAACGTCGATTAGAATGCTGCGAGCAACTTTTGAAGCATTACCGTGAGGAAGGACGACTTTCTTTCGAATATTGTCACAGAGGACGAACCACGGGTCCATCATTACGACGCAGAAGAGAAAAGGTAGACCACTGAATATCGACATGCGTATTCTCCTCAGCCGAAAAAGTTCAAAACACAATCGTTCACAGAAAGAATTCTTCTGACTTTGTTTTGGGATGCTCACCAAGTTTATGTGACCAATTTTCTGGAACAAGGGACAAAGGTTAATTCCCCTCGTTACGTACAGACTCTAAAAAACCTCCGACGTCTAATTTGCTGTATTAGAGGTAACTTGGCACCGATAAACTTGCAACATGATAACGCTAGTCCTCACACCTCGCGCAAAACTTCAGAGGCTCTGGAAAAACTGAAACTTGAACAAATTCACCCTTCTTATTCCGCGCATCTTGCTCCCTGCGATTTTTATTTGTTTCCTCTATTCAAAAGAGACCTCAAGGGTAATCACTACAACTCAGACGATGAGGCGAAGGCAACTGTCAAATCCTGGATTCAAGAAAAGTCAAAAGAATTCCTCAGTGACGGAATGTAAAAACGTGTTTCACATTGAGAAAATGTATTAGTGTTAATGATGACTACATTGAAAAGTAATACATAATTGCTTAAAAATTGTAGTTTATTATACTTTGGGTCCGAACTTTATAACTCTTTTTTCCCCGTCTCCTAGCATGTGTGCATTACTTTTCAGCCAATCCTGGTATTTTTTGTATTATATGTTTCCATTTATACATACGTCACCTCCGAAATATATATAAGGAATAAAAACATACATTCATCTAATAAGTGTAAGAATTATAAAACTAATTATTAACTGTGTTATGTTGAAAAAAAATATTTTTTTGTAAACTATATTCAAACAAAATAATATTTTTTGTAAACTATTTTACATATTAATAAATTTATTTTCTTCCATATAGAAAAGTTTTATTTTTTTATAACATGACAAAAAACGAACAATAAAATTTAAATCAATTTCAAAACCAGTTCACTCATAGATTTTAAATAAATTTAACAGAGATTATTCAAAAGAACGAATATATAAGATACATACAATTACTCTTACGAACAAATATTATTCAAAAGCCTTGGGAAACAATAATTAATAATAACAAGGTTTGTAATACTAACATCAAAAACCTTTGTAAACTCGTTTGTTTGTTTATATATCGGATAATCGACGTTCCGCGTAGTTGTGTGAAATAGTGCGGTAGCAATGTCGCCGTTTTGTAACGAATATTGAAATAAATTTTGTTTTAAGTAGTCCAATTACAGTACAGGCGTTATGATAGTATTGGCGTTATATTGATTACAGTTATTACAGTATATTATATCCAAAGTACCGGGTGACCGAGCATTGCTCGGTGAGTTTAACAAATTATTAAAAGATATTTTAAAGAAAATTTCATATTTTTAAATTTATTCCCGAGTAGCAGTAGTGAAAAATAAATTTAAATATTTTATTTGATTCATTTTTCTATAGTTCTTGTATACTTAAACCAATCAAAAAATAAAGAAAATGTTTCATATTATTTACTTTTACCATGTAAAATATTATCAAAATTAAAGGTGAATTTTTCAAGTAACAAGGCAAATACTAAAAATAAGTATTAAGTACGTAGAAATACAGTTCCTTACTAACAATTGCCTAGTTTAGATTATTAATGGTATCACAATATTTTACAGATTTCCATTCATTATTCTTAATATTGCATTATTCCATTGTTCTTAATATTGCACCTGTGTTACGTTCAGTTAGCGTACGATAAACTAAGAATGAGCCTTTTAGGTATAACAGAATGAAGTATTTTGCATTTCTATCTATAAATAGTTTGTTTAGTAACAGTAATAGTAGTAGATTGTTTTTTGTAAAATATTTTTATTACCTTTTTATTTTGATTTTTATACGAATTGGAAAATTGTTACTTGTCGATTACTTTAAATAACCGTTAATGATTATTATTTTAGTACTTTTAGTATAAAGTGTCGTCAAAGTAAAAAATGACGCTTGTTGAGTAATGACTAAATACTTTTCGAAATTGTACTTCCCACGGTCTACCATTAGCTCACAAATAAAATTATAACCGTGAGGTATAATCATATTGCAAAAAATTAATAAATTTGTTTATAAAATTCTTTATAGAAAAATGTAAAATTCTAAAGTGGAATCAAAATTATAGTGCAAACAATGTTTTATTCGCAATAAAAAGTCAATGCGTTTGAAATTGTTTTATGTTGTTAATTTCAGTTAATTATTTGTTATAATGATGCATCAACTGCCATAAAATCTATCCCAGTTGAATATGAAGGTATTGAAGCTAGCAAATTTTTTTTAAATCGATGGATTGACTTCAAAAACTACAACTTTGTTTGAAAGTGAGATCGATAATCAACATTCTGAAAGTAATGGACCTGAATGCAGGAAAACTTTAACACATACATTGCCTAAAATAACTCAAATGTGGTGTGTAATATCAATTGACAAATATAGTATTACATGTGGATTTGCTACGAAATTAAGGTAGGTACCTTCAAAAGCACGTTGGTATTTGTATAGAAAGATGGGTATTAATGTAATAAATAGAACGTAAAGTACACAGGCCAATACGTACAATAGGGAGAACTTCTTTGAAAAACAAATATCTCATTTGCCACATGCTTTTAAAAACAGTAAAATAAGCTGATGGGTATTATATTATAAAAAGGTTTTAAATAAATTATCATCAGGTATTAAAATGTAATTTTTCGATAAAATGAATTAACGCATTGGCACAAAAATTGGCCAAAAATATTCATAGGATTTTGGCAAGACATTGTAAAAGAGTTATAGTATCAAGGTCTATACGTAATATAAAAATATGCATAATAAGCTCTGCCTTCAACTTCGTTCGCTTGTAATTAGAAAAAAAAAAATTTTATTTCCTTATATATTACTCCTATATATACTTTTATATTCTATATGCTAAATCAATCAATTTTTCCAAATATTTTTAATGTACAGATTACTCAACCATTAATTGCGTTGACAATTTAACAAAACTCTATTTTTGAGAAACGAAATTTTACAAAACTCTGTTATTGAAATAATTCAAATATCTGCATATTTCGATTATTCAATTACCTGCAGTAAAAACGTTTATATTTTAATAAAAAGTGCACATCATTTTACAGAAAATGTAAATATTCAATTACAAAATTCGTTGGAAAAATATAATTAATACTTTTGCATTCAATGGATGCGGTGAAGTGTTTTTATTAAGATGTACTACTGTTATAAACACATGAAAAGCAAGAAAAAAGGTGATTATATACAATGTTTAATATTTCTTTTACATAAAATACTAAGTTATACTTGTGGACCTGTGATATATGAAATTTTGAGACATCAATTTCTGATATTTTAATTCATAGTAAAGGTCTAACAAACTGTAATAAAGAGGTTTGCTCACTGTTAAAAGATATAAAATGAGCGCCTTGAACATTAGCGTCGTCCAATGAACAAATCAAATCGTTATACGTTCGAAACGAGCCCAGAGTGCTGGTTGATAATAAAGAAACGGGGACGAGTAATTTAAAAAAAAAAAAAATTCACACGTGGTTTGATTCTCTATGTGTAGTAATCATTTATATACTGTCACCACCCACGCATTTTCACAAAACCTTTCCCCTTCACAAAATGTGTTTAATAAATAAACTCGTACGATGAAAAGCCGACTATGTGGGTGTCAGACATTCATATATAGGACTATAATTAATTTTGAAAATAACCTTAAAATACTGGGGTAGTGAAAAAGTTATAGGAAATATTTTTATAAAATAATTTATAGGCGTCCTGTAAAGAAAAATGATTAATAAATATTATGTGATCTACGCCGATCTCACGTTGGAAATTTCCAAATATATTGTCTAATCGTATCCGTATCGAGTTTAATATAGCACAAGATTGTTCGCAGTGATGACATGACGGTTGGTCATATAATCGCTGCGAAGAAAATTTTCGTTAATATTCGCAAGTATCGGAATAAGTACGTTATTTTTTCTGTGGCTTACTATTTAAAATTCCATTGTAATTTTGTTGAGATAACCGGGGAGACCTACGTAAAGTGAAAATGATGATGGAATTAATTTAAACTTCACAATCAAACTTCCTATAAATTTTATTTTTTAATTAACATCCAAAAATCATCTATATTGGTGTAGAATTATGAACAACTAGCGGCCAGGCATGACTTCCTACTGGTGCAATTAATTCATTTGATGAAGATATTTTACTATGTAATTGTATTTCCTGTACGTAGTTAACCGTCGTTAATCAAAAAAACACAATAATGTAGAAACATCTGTTAGATCAGTCGTATGCTCCATTTAATTTAATTATGAATAAATTAGGATTTTTTGTGAAAGACTATATTTTTTGTGAATTAGAGATATAAAAACATTCTGCATACACGAAATTTCTTACATAATTTCTAGAAATGAATATAATTAATATGTCTAATATGAGGTAACACCGTTGCGAAAGTGCAACATATCATTGCCCATCTTAAAAATTTTCTCTGCATACTGAAAGTTTGGCTTTGAGATCAAGTCAAGATAAAAGCTATCCTTACACAACAAACTGAAGAACATTCAATAAAATAATATTCACAAGCACATATCAAAAGTAAAGGAACAAAATCTAGAAAAAACTATTCTTACACTGTGCGCCATAGTTACTAAACAATATGCATTTAAACAAAAATTTAAATAGGTAATCTTGAATTATCTACTAATTTAAATACTATATGTTGAAGTAACACAGAAATTTCATCAAAATAAAAATTTAAAAGGTATTGTAGTGTCCTCCATCCTAAGACCAATAAGACTTATGCTAATACGCTAAATAACTTGTTATATTTTATGGGATACTCACAATCGATAAGTAACAAAAACTAAAAACTGCTATACTTAGAAATTGCACCACGTTTTTTTAACAAACAAAAAACAATTGAGCGAAAAAAGGTGCCACATAAAATGCCGTTCAAATGGTCAAATGACGAAAAAGAATGAAGAACTATTTATTATTTTGGAATATGGATAGAACAGCGAATTCATAAGAATAATTTTTTTACGTATATAATTGTTCGGGCCTAGATTAAAAAATTACTGGCTGCTGACATAATATTACTCTAATATGAATATAGCGAAACATATTTTTCGCCTTGTCTTTGTACCTTATGAACATTTTTGTCATAGAATATGTTCGCTGTAAAAGGTGAATTTTCATTCGTTCTTCAAAAAGTAATTGGATGCCTATTGTCTTACATAATGATAAAAAATAGATATCAATTGCAGTTGATCAATCCATGATTTTGAAGAAATCTCATATCAGTTTGAAACTTCTACTACAGGAACTTAAATACGAAGAGTAGGAATGGATGTTTTTAAAATATTGAATATTTATATTATAATTGCTCAATCAATATAGTACTTTTTATATGAATGGGTTAATAGAGAATATTAAAGGTATTGGACTAGAAATAACTAGCTGCCTAGAGAAAACCCATATCAGATTTTCTTCCGATACAGATCAAGAAAGAGTAACAGAGAGTTCTATTAATTCACAATCACTTGATTGGTTCGAAAGATCTACTTAACACTGCATACTTAAACAAAAAAATGCAACCGATGACATATAATCAATGACGCGCGGTTCTGCGGCTTAAAGTATATAGTCATAGACGAACGAAAGACAATGTGTATAACATACCAAAGTAACGAATGAAAGCGACTTGTTTCAAATATACATACTTACTTGTGTTTTCCTGTCATCCGTTGCCATGTCCTATGAAGCGTGTACTTTGTCAAAGCTTTTATTCAGCAACCATCTATTGGTGTTTCAAGTCCTCTTCAGTTCCGAATGTTCAATTTCCCTAAATCGACCTCAAGGTCGATCTAATGCATTCTTGGCTGTCCCACAGAGCCACCTTCCAGGTTCGCTTTTTCTTTAATTCACTGTACGTGACGTTTGAACCTTCAGGTTTTGATGTCCACCACAACGAACAACGAAAGATTATATTAGATATTATAATGTTTAGCGCTAAGTCCTATTCCCAAATTTTACAAGTTGCTCTTTTACAATTTTTAGGTGAATTCACTCCCGTCACCAATTTTTTTCCGTCCCACTAAATAACTAAATATAGTAATAATAACAAACTTTTTTGCTGTAAAATTTGTACAGCATATTTTAATTCCATATAAATAGAAATTGCGGCCGCTTCCAAACCAAATTAATGCGTAACAAATATTGAAACTTCTTTTGCTATCACGAATTGCGAATTGGAGACAAATACTAATTAAACATTATATGGATGTTGTCACTTTATAGACTCTTCACTTCTTGGTAAGGAGAGAATATTTTCCACTTTATATACAAATAGTCTGATAGTAGACCATTCAAATTTAAAAATAATTCTCTCGTTACCACCCACTCTAAAAGAATTTATTAAAGAATATTATTTATGAATAACACATAAAAACAAGTTATCATCTTTAAATAATTCTCAAGGAGCGAATAAGTATTTATAAAATATTTTTTTGAAATTAATCTGGATATTACCTTCCAGATTGATAATATCTTAGCATTAAAAAGCAACAAATAATTTTATCTTCCCCACGAGTTACTTTTTTGCACGTGCTATATTTAACAATTCTAGTTACTAGGAAGCTTATAGCTTTTGCTTTTGTAATGGAATAATTTCAGATATTATGACTTTAAGTACAATAAATTACATAAATAACTTTATAAATCATTAAATATTATTAATAACTTAATTAAGTAGTTATGGAAATGTTCTACCTAAATAATGACTCTCGTATCATTGCATTTTTATTTATATTCATTAGGTGGATTTAAATAATGAGGCTATGCCCACTGACACGGTTCTATCATTAAATTATGTCATTAAAGTTTTGACATTAACGAGCTGTGATGACGAACTTTAGGCCTGATATATTTTCAAAATGAAAGTTGATCTCAACGAATTAGAAGTTTTAAATTTTTGACTGAAGATAATTTTGCTCATTTTTTTATTCTTTGTCATCACAGTTCGTAATACAAATAAATTGTATTCATCTTAAAACGTAAATGGTATGTATGGAATAATTTCTAGATATTATCATCATAATGGGAATGTCTTTGATGTATAGTGTAAATCAAGGTTAATTAAAGGATCATCTCATTACTGTGACGCATGTGTAATTAAAAAAATTGCTTAGTAAAGAACAATAATTTTATATAATTTTTTTATTACTATGTTCACTTAAATAGCTCCAGCTTGTTTATTTTCCTGCAGCCTGCACTATAGAATTAATGTGGGAAATTCACATAACGTGGGAAATTCAACAGAATCTATAGGGAAATAGCCCCACATTCGTCAATTTATATATTTTTTATTATCTTTCATAATACATAATATGGCAGAAAATATTTGTTTGTGAATATTCTAGACTCAATAAAAAAAATGGTAAAACTTTTGTCGTTATACTTTCTTCGTGAAGTGTGATAGTAAATAAAATTTATACATTTTAATTCCTTCCGGTAAATTTTTTTCAAATAACGTTCTTTATACTTTATAAAACCAAAAGAACGATATTGAAGCTAAGAATCATACATGAATATTGGAATATTCAGTAAGAAGTTCATTTATCATCCTTCTTCCTAGTTTATAGTTTTCAATATGTTTATACCACAAATCGAATGATTTAATGCGATCAACAGTCATTGGTAAAATAATTAAGTTATACTTTATCGAATTAGGAGCAACCTCCTCAAGATCCTCTGGAAAAGATGGTATTGGCCTAGACGCAGCTAATTTTATATGTATTCAATACCTCCATATCACCTGCCGCAGCTGCCAAAATCTCTCCTTTACCAAAAAAATAATTAGTTTCATAGAGCCAAAATCCATCTCATGTATTTCATTTATTAAACATTTTCAATACATTATTGACTCAAAACTAGTTAACTTTAAAAATATTTATATTTTGCAATTAGTCATTCATAAACTATTCAAAATTATTTCAAAGATCGCGAAAAATGTATTAAACATATAATCCGAGTTATTAAGGACTCTGAGAAATATCAGTGTAGCAACATTTTCTCCACAGATGGTTTACTCACTTATTAACAATATATAATGCTATGATTCCGTTTGAAATGCTTTTAACGGTATATAATTTAGATTTTTGTCTGAACAATTAATGGGTTAAAAATGAGTACATTGATTAACCTAAGCAAATCTCATCTCATCATTACTGGTAAAGAAGAATTCGTTTCAAAAATTTTCGTTAGAAATTCAGATTTACTACCGTAGCTACTGATAATTAGTAATTATATTTTGTATACGTAGTTTATTACACTCCTTATTTAACAAACATTCTCCTATTTATATATCTTTTTTAACCGACTTCAAAAAAAAGGAAAGGAAGTTCTAAATTCGTAGGAATCTTATTTTTGTATATTCAGCGATAATTCTTAACAAAATAGACTGATTTCGATGAATTTTTTTTTATTTGAAAGACAGGTAGTCCAATATATATAATATGGTGATCTCATGATAAGGTCCATAAAATGAAGTGGTCGAAAATTTTAGCTCCAACTTCAAAAATAAATAACTTAGTTATTTAGTGGGAATAAGTAGTAAGTTAAATATTTTTTTACTTTTTAGTACCTACTCTTTTTGAAGTAGATGTTTCAAAATGTATTTTATGACCAATTTCAAAAAAGGAGGAGGTTATCAACTAGACTGTATTTCTTTAGGTAAGTTATCTAATATCTGCGGTGTTTATCCATCAAATTGAAGGATTACTTTTCATATCGAAAGGCTTACTCCCAACATAGTCTCATTAAAATTGCATTAGAATCTGAGCATAAAAGTTGAATATATAACACAGAATCCCTAAACACTGCACAGCAAAGGTGTCGTGATCGAGTGTGATGATATAACGCTATGAGTCTAATGATTATCGGATGATGGAGGCGGAAGATTTTGAAGCGATAAAGAGTAAAGTCAGTATATAAAAATATATACAATATAACTTCAACCTTTGACCAATAGATCAAAACGTAAGACGGAGGATCTGCTATTTTGAAATAGTATTGCTGGCCTCAGGCATAGACTTTGTCATGAAACTTCGAGTTCCAGCTTCTCATTCCTGTTGCTGTATGAGTACTGCCTGCTTAAACCATGAAACTTAATGATCTGCTATGTTTAAATTAGTGTCATGAATCTCAAACAGAGAAAAACTTCGGTTTCCAACTCCTTAGTCTCGACGCCGTGGGGGTACAGTCTGCTTAAATTGTGTGTCTTAAATATCTTCAGCTTTTTAAGTTAGTATTTCGGATTCAAACTTTTAGGTTTCGGTGCTGCATTAGTATTATGAATCTTAAGCAGAAACTCAGTCATTGAACTCCGGTTTTCAATTTCTCAGTCCTAATGCTATGTGATAATGAACAGGAACCTTGCGTTTGATGAGATTCTGTCATCAAACTCAGGGTTCCTGTTCATTAGTCCTCGTGAGACATAAGATCCTAATATTTTGAAATTAGTATTTAGGGTCTCGAGCAGAGAATCTGACATTCAACTCCACAGCCAGATGCAGCAGTACTGTAGACTTTTCTGTGTATGTTAACTTATATAATTGGTATTAATCAATCAATTAGGATGATATTTTTATTATTTGAATGGCGGTAGCCATGTTCCAGTACGGTATCATAAAAAAATGGCCAGTACGGTATCACAAAAAATTATCCAAATTTGACTATGGCTTTTAAGGTACACCCTAGAATTTCTCAAGAATTAACAACACAGGTGCCGTGACCGAGTTTATAAAACCAAATTACTAAAAAATTGACACGATTATGGGAAATAATTTGCAATTATCAAAATTAGGGTACAATTATGGTGTCGAAATATGGTGACAGACACTTTCCAGTGATGAGTAGTAATTTCATAGAGTTTGGACTCGTTTCACTTGGCTTGAAGTAAACAAGCCAATAGTAAAGTAAATAGGTAAGTGAGTGTATACAGGTGCATATGAAAAGTTACAGGTATAAACAAATGCATTAAGTGATTAAACGTTAGTACGTAGGTAGGCAGATAAGTAAAGGCATATAAAGCTTTGACTATGGTAAAACCAAAAGGGGGAGTGTGACTTACATGCACCTATGTATATAAGGGAATATATTTTAGTTCATTGAAGACTTCACTCTGAACTGAATAATTAGATTTGCCTATCTCAAGAGTAAACAAACGGAATATTTATAAGATCACCCACGTATCCGCCCATTGGTTTGCCTCTCAAAATCCTTTTTTTCGAACCTTTTTAACTTACAATTTTTAAATTTGACATAGTGGTAAAGCATATTGCATATTTTTCAATAATTAATATTCACAAATGTTTGTATAAAATTATTCGAAAGATAATTGCATATGATACTAATGTAGTAATGTTATAAGTGTTCCAAAACAATATGTCTCATAATGATAACCTAAGGTAATTCTATTACCTTAGGTTATCATTATGAGACATATTGTCATGACATTATAAAATACGACTTTTTATTTTATCGAAATAAAATTTGTTTTCCGTATCAAGTCTGATTTTCATGCACCGCTGTATTGATGGACAATAGAAAAAAATGACTCAAATGATATTTAGGAAACTTGAGATTCAATTAAAGCTATTATTTCCATGAATAGTTTTTGTAAATTCTAATTTAAGTGTATTTGTGTACACCGTTATCATTTCCAGAGAAATCAAAAATATTATTGATAAAAAAAGTTATACCAATGACAAATAAGCAAATACAGGTTATTTACACTGGTTCACACTTTGTTTTTAGGACGACAACATCGTGACAAGTCATTTCAGAAAATATTAGTTTCGTGAAAGTCAATAGTTTAAGAGTTAGGATTTTTTTGTACTTTTTTCAAAATTCTGTACTCCAGTCACATAAATCACTTTTGTTCGAAAACTTTTCCACTAAATCACATGGTATGAAAATAGAGTAGTCACATAGCAAGCATGCGATGAGCGATTTTTGCTTTTATTTTTAGCTTCTGAGGGTGGACACTTGATACTGAAAACTCCAAAACAATCAACTACGTATTCCACAACATGATTAAGTAAATTCTATAAACTATAAGCCGGCAATAAATATGAACGTACACGCCATATCTCGACGAATTCTCAGCACTATGTTACAAAAAGGGAATGCAGCGTTCCCTTGTCCCGGCATACTTTTATGATATACACTAGCAAGCAAACCTACGCTGACGCCGACTGATCCTAGACGACTTGCGTTGACAGGTGACTCACTTTCAATTTAAATTATTTGAGGTTATAAATCGAGTATAGGTGATGTATATTTATCCAATTTTGATGCAAGAAAAACAAAAAGAAAAAGTAAAGTACGATAGTTTACTTTTTCAAAACCTGTTTTCAATAGAAAGTTACATTTTTTAAAAAAATATAAACTTTTTTTAAGTCTATTTTTTTAAAACTTTGAAATTTTGAAAACAGTGACAAAAATTCTAAAGATTACAAATTTTGTCTTTGATTCGTATAATTGATAAGTTCTCTGTCCAAAATAAGGGCACAATTGAGTATCTGTAATAACAAAAAACAATAAAAATTAATATTTTTTTATTTTAATATAAGTTTTATATACAGTTTTTAAAATATTACTCCTAATATCGATGATCACTAAATATGATTTATATATCATATTTTTATACCTACCTGTGTACTTAATAATAAAAGCATAATTAATTTATTATATGAATAAAACTGAGTTCCAACAATAAAAAGAATTAGAAATTTTATTAATATTCTATTATTTTAAAACCATATTCGCTACAACGAGTATATTTTACGTCAATCTAAATCCTAAAGTAAATTATTGTCACTACTCTTGGGTAGATCTCAGTTCTACTGGCAAGTAGAAAACAACTCCAACCTGATTTGCGCATAAGGTAAAAACTCAGTGTTTACCCTTAATTTTAATAAAATTACAAGGTACGAGGTCGGAACTGAACGATGGACGACTTCTTTATTCAATATTGGAGATATTTAAGATTTATTTATTTGACAAAATAGGCAATGAAATATGGTCCTTGTGGGTTAAGTTTTTTTTCGCATTTTCCCCAAAACAAAAAGTATATAAATATTCACATTCCGGTCTTCAATAGCTGCGTTGCTAGTTTCTGAATAAATGAAAACCCGATCTTCCAGAAAAAACTTAAAATGTTTATTCAGTACTTAGCTTTTTTAATTTTTTTTTCGATATTCAAGAAAAAAATACTCCCAATGTTGATAGTTTCGTTTATGTTTTCGTCACCTATTTTAATCAAATATACAGCATTTGGCCACATTTATATTATATTTATATTATTAATAGAGTTTTTGTGTAATTTAGCAATTTTCTATCAATATTGTATTTTCTTTTTAACTTTGCTTGAGTCCCTACTTGACTCGTAACACTACCCAAAGTAGTCTACTCGTGGGTACTAGATTTGTTCGCTTCTTTATAATCCTCAGAATGTTAATCTTATCTTGTTCCATTGCTGTTGCTAGATGACTTTCTTGTGTATTATTACGGCCAATTTGTAATTCATTAAGTCAATTAAAATGTTGTTAAATGCAACTTTACCATTAAAAGCTGCTCAAAGCATAGTGTGATTTCTTCTTAACTGAACTATATCAAAATCATCATAAGCTATTTCATAATAAATTTTTCGTCATAAAATTACTCTGTTGCTAACATCTATTCCTTAAGGAATTTCAAAATTCCTAGATAAATGATCGTTTCAATGTATCAAAAATTATATAAACAAAAAGGACAAAATTATAAATTTATTTGAATAATTTTAAAAATAACTCCAGATTTTAGTATTTGCGAGTTAATATTAAATTTAATTGATTTAAATAAGATGTTTGGTGAATTTGATGAAACTAAAGCTTAACAATCAAGTTTAGTTATTCCTGTAAGTTTAACTTAAAGAATTGTAGTACCTCACTCGCTTTTAAGAAAATCTTAGTCGAGTGTGCGGTTGGCATACATCGCAGCCTATAATAAAAGATATTCGCAGCCTATATTTAAGAAGAAATTTCATAAATGATTATGTTCATTACTAAGTTCAACCAAGTTAAAATTAGCTTTATCTTTGGATAAACAGGTGGAAGTAAAAAATTGCAGCCGTATTTCATTAGCAAAAATCAGCCGATGCACATAGTCCATCTCCCTCAATACTTGCACTAATTGCATTTTATATACTATATACAGAGATGTAAATCGTGTGCAATGATAATTTGTTTTAAGTCACATGTCTAATTAAATTTATGTGCGAGCGCTGAGAATTTTTATTTTGTTGACTCTCGAACTCAACGATTTGTTTCTTTAACTGTTTTGATAGAGGGCAACCTTTGTTTTGTCTTCTTGATATTGATACTAGTTATTTCGAACATCTCGGTATGTCTTCTAATAAAATTAACATTAGAAGTCGAGTTGTTATATTCCAATTAATATTTCAAACAAAGTAGTAATCGTGTTACACTAATTGTACCCTTATTTTGATAACAAGTGCGCACTCTTAAACGACTAAAATTCGGTGAAACGGCTCCTGTAAACATTCACCTCCCTCTTCATTTTAAGCCAAATTAGTAAATAGACGTCAGTTTTCTTAGAAATTTAAAGCCTTATCTTATTAAAAATTTAATTAAACCAAAAATAAATAGTTATTGAGTCAAGTATATTTCATTTATCTTTAATATCTTTGATATATCATTCTACAGTTAAGATATAAGAGAAACAAAATAGATTTTTCTACCCGCATTTCATCTAGTCGATTTAAACCTTTTATTATACTGGATAATTTTGTGCCAATAAAATATGATTTAAAAATAAATTTAAAATTTTTACAATGTATTGTTACACTTTTTATTTTATAAACTTGTTTATGACTTTCGCATAATTTTTACTTTAGGAATTTACAGAAATCGAAGCAAAATAGGAGAGAAGATAATACATATTTTTGAAGATGTCTTCCATCATATTTATTTAAAAATGATATTTAGAATTTTATAAATATATTTTTATTCGACTTTTTCATTTATATTTCTACTTGGTCCCCCTCATCTAATATAAAATTTGAAAAGAAAATTTGGTTACTAGTTTTTATTCATAATAATATTTGAGTAATGTATGAATTAATATAACAGTATTTACTCAGTTTAACACATCTTCACGTTAAAGAGGAACCTTAGCTCGAAGTTTCATTTTCAACAGATTTTAATAATTGTCTGTACAATTTATAGACTTTGATTCTAAATGCAAAAACAACAAGGACATTAGATTCTGTTAGGACCTTGCGGCCAATTGATACAGGTAATCTGGGATACATACCATCTTATATAAAACACATTAAAATTTTGTAAAAATGTGCCAAATTAAATTTGTACGAAATACGTGAAAACAAACTGTTTGATTTTTATCCGAGAAATAAAGTATACGCGTCAAGTATACGAATTTAAAACTGAACATTCACTTTTCAATGATCATTTTTCAAAGTAGACAATCTTTATTGGTATTCCTCAGCTGCTACTGATGGTCTCATACAAATAAGTTTTAACTGTGATAATAATATACCACGCCAGCTAATGACTACGTTATGAACGCAATACTTGTTTTATCATATCCCAATATAATTTATCAAGTACTATACTAACTACTAATATCACATTTGACGTGTATTAAAAAATATCTATTAAGTCACAAGAAAAACTTTCGTTCTCTAGATACTTTTACATACGAAAAATTTACATTACGAATGTGTTTAATGTCAATGTGGGCGCGAGCGTACTATTTGTTTGTGAGCATGTGTGCATACGACCATGCGTGCGTCCGTTTGTGCTAGTAATATGATAATAACAGTAAAGGGAAATAAAGAGTGAAACTAACCAAGTAACGAACTATTTTCAAATTATATATATATATATATATATATAAATATATATGTATGTATATACATATATATATATATATATATATATATATATTCTGTTAGTCTATATATGAATAAATTATGATTCGAAATTCCGAGATTGAGATCCGAGATTGATTTTCATTTGTTTAATATCTGAGAAGTTATTTACACACACGCACACACACGCACGCACACGCACACGTACACGTACACGCACACGCCCACGCCCACGCACACGCACACACACACGCACACGCACACACTAAGTGAAATTTAGAAATAATTTTTAAATTGAATTTATGCAGTTTTGTACTTATTTCACAAATTATATCACATAACTGACAATTATATCCAAAAACCATATCTTAATTATCAATAAATTAAACAATTTAAAAAAAAAGGTTAATTTTCCTTATTAGATCAAAAAAATTACATTTTTAATAAATCACTTCCATTTTGCAAGGATTTTGGGTTAGCTAAAATTGCCTGAGAACATTTCCGATCCTAAAATATTATCGCCAAATTTTAAGAAAACAAAATAACCTAATATTCTATTAATATTATAAAAGCAAAAGTTTGTGAGAATTTGTTGCTCTTTCACGAACAGAATTTGATGAAACTTTACAGTAATATTTTTTATGCATCAGAGTAACACAAAAACTACAATTTATAAAGATATTGTGCGATTTGGCTATTATATAACGATATAAATAAAGTTAATCGAAAAAATAACTGTCCTCTGAGAGTTATCTTACCGTGCACTACCTAAACCGTTACGGTACAGTAGGATTGTTTCTCTTAGACAGTTCTAACTAAAGTCCGCGGCAGCATATATCTACTTTTTATGTGGAAGCCATTATAACTAAAATAGTCAGTCATAAATGCTATTAATTTGAATTTTTTTTTCATTGCACATTTTACAATATTAAATTAATTCTTATAAAAGTAAATATGTATATCGCTTTTGGTATTTACAGTAGATAAAATTCGTCTTTCACGTGACAAATAGTTTCAAAATTATAACGACGGTAATGACTTGAGCGGAGCGCTATTAAAACATATAGGCGTTACGCTGCCGTGAGTCGGTGACGCAGGTAGCGCGTGGAGCGGGGGTGGAGGGGCGAGCGGACGTCACACGAAATCGCCGAGTGCACGACCCGAACGCGGGCTGACGTGAGGGCTGACGTTCTAGAGATGCCTTTTATCCTATATAAAGATAAGATGTTTTTTATCCTGGATAGTTTTGATAATTAGGCTGACGACATGTAGACCTGACCTGGATCAGTAAAAAGAATACCAACATTTTATCCCCAGGGTACATTCCCATAGAATAATTATAAGAAATAAAGTCGTTTTCCGACGTTCACGAGGGCGAAACTTCAATAGTTTAACACTTTGGCAGGGGGGTGTTTTATTGGGCCGCGGAGTTTTTCTGCATATTTGTATCGACTATAGAAAAGTAACCTAAGTAAGTATATAAATATTTTTTTTCTATCTATCAGACCTATATTTTTATGTTATGAAAAGTAAATAAAAAACTTAGTAAAATAAAAAAATTAAAAATTTTGTATATTAAAAAATCGTTCGCTTTGAAGACGAATCGTCAAAAAAAATTACATGAACTAAATCAAAATTTTACAAAGTATAATCTTTTCTAGTATATTTTCTGAAGTATGGGTATTTCCACCAGGTCATACACATGTGCTCCTAAATGATAAAAACATATTTTTTCACCATTTAGTGGATTTCCTATTTAACGAGTATTAAGACACGTATTGGTCCTTCAAGTCCATGCCAATTTTATTTAGATCATAACCTGAAATGCAGTCTGGCCTTATTTTTTTATAGGCTTTCGCGGTTACTTTTGTGCATTAAGCGGCATGTTTTGTTGTGAGGAAATAAACGTTTCGCTTGTACTTCTACTTGGAAGCGGTCATATTGCCGTGGTGGCTAAAAGCTATGTCATTTAGCTCCCATTCTTGATGTCGCCACTCTGGGCTAGACCACGGCGGTCAATACGTGCGTTTCTCAGTCAGAGCAGATCTGCCACAGAGGGACTTGTAAATGGTCCATATATATGTATATAGTGTGCCCTTTTTCAAAATATGGCTCATTCAGTTCTATCACAATCTGTTCAACGATCTTGGAATCACCTTAGTATGGAACTATGTTCAAAATGTAACCTGATCGCGAATCATAAAGCATGTAAATTTTCATCCCATATTTGTCTGGTTTATCCTTATTAAAAACACGGAAGTGAACTCGACCCCTGAAGCCACAGGTCGGTTCGTCAATGGTCAACGCTCTATCAGGACAAAAACTAGAGGCATATAGGCGACAAAGCATGGTCTCAATAGGAAGAAGACATCGAAACTATGTTGCCGCTTTGTATGTAATTTGAATTATTATTCATGTGAAGACAAGTACATGTGACTCTGAAACGATCCCTAGTTATTACTTTGGCTGGATATAGGGTTGGGATAATTCCTCGAACTGACCAGTAGGCTTCAAAATTTTCTTTGCGCACTAGCGACATATGTACGACAAAGCTCATGAAATACTTCAGTTCCTGCAACATGCTTTATAGGTTTCCACGTATCTAACATACTTCTTGATTTCAATTCTCCTCGCCTGGCCTGCTTCGTTTTATTTGTGCGGTATACCGGTTGGTTTCGGTTTTCGGGAGCTTCTAAAATTCATCCGGAAAAAAATTGCAAAACAATCATACTCCGATGAATTTTCTTCAATTGGTGTTAAAATTTTGCTCACCCCTTCGAAAACCGGTTCTTCAGGTGGTCGCTCTCTAGGTTACACTATCCATTGGCTTCATCAAGTTGACTCGTAACACCACCCATCGGCTTCATCAAGTTCTCGTCAAGTTGGCTGCATTTGTGAAGTGCGGCCGCGAGTAGTCGAGCGCACTGAACGACTGCGACGACTTCGCTGGGACACTCTCCTGCTCAGTTCTGAAGATCGCTGTGCTAGCTGTGGTTGTGGGTCAGAGACAAGTTCAGGCATATCTTTTTCTTCACCAAGTGGTAAAAATTCATTACCCAAAACGTCTTGCACAGTCCGACCGGATTCTAAAAAAGAGAAATACCAAGTGTCACAATCGATTCGCAAATGTTCGCCAAACTACATAGAAATATAAACAAATATCAATAATTTACCTTCTATTTCACAATCCTCAACTTCATCAATATCCAAATAATCATCATTTTGTAATTCATCCAAAATTACATTCAATAAAACACGATTACGTTGCTGCGTGGTCATGTTTGGCGCCAAAATAACAACACATGCACTCAATCGTTTCGTTCACGGCCTAATGAACGCGGTTCTCGCGCGACGCGGCTCATCCTGTCCTTCTGCTCCCACTTTGCACTTACAGCAACGTGCGTTACACATGGGTGCGCAGGTAAAATACTAAGCTGCAAGCCTAATGACTCACGTCCCGAGTCCTTCGTTTTTAAATAAACAGTATGAAACTGGATCACGGTTTCAAGTCGTGACTTGCGAGTACGAGAATATTAAGCATAACGAACTGAATGAGTGCTCCGCTCTCAAAGTGTTAAAAAAAATTTGCAATTTTTTCAATAATAACTCTCTTTTCTGCAATACCATTTATTTAATAATTATTGCATGAATTTTTTTCCGAATAAGGAGGAAAATATCTCTATAAATTAATAATTAAATACTACATAAAGTTGAAAAAATTCACTCTAAAATTATTTATATATATTTCAAAGTAGAGGAAATCACACAATAATAAAGACACATCTGCAGAGCCGATACTAATACGCTACAACGGTGGAAATGAGAGGAGTAACTCCGGCTGGCGACCCTTTTATTAATTCAACACTCGTTGCATCTTTGTCCCGTTACCGAATTCATCAAATATTACGACACGGAACGAACTCCCTTAGAAAATTATTGAGCTATTTTTAAAAGAAGAAAGCGTACAAAAAACTGTTCTTTTTTATTTTTCTACGTTTGTTTTTGACAAAATCTTTACTGACAATTATGGGCATCGTTAAGCATTTTCATGGAAATCGTAATTTTTTTATTAGAAAAGAAAATTATCGGTGTTCGATTAACGTTACTAACATGGGATGTAAAACACTTTCTTACCGCGACATATTGCTTCGCGCTAATGCCGTCTCTAGTTTGTTGATGCAATGAATGAGAGTTAAAATGCTAGTATGAACCTGCCATTTACTAGCATGGTTAAAATAACGGTCGTGAATTTATAAATGTGTAGCTGCTACAAGTGAAACTGTCTTTTACTGAGTTATAATTTCTATAGCGGCATTATAAAAAAATATAAACAAAAAAATTAAGGGGAGTTATTCTATTTCTAATGCCTTACTGTTACTGTTAAATGCAGAAAAAGTGATACGGTCTGTATACTTGGAAGAAGAGGAACACAATGAAGAAATTTTGTAGCTAATGCTTTTAACTTTATAACGTTTATGCATTATGTAATAGGTGTGTTTTAGTTACTATGAATAGATCTTTCGATATCAAGAGTAAATAATGTTGGTGCTAATGTGAATTCATTATTAAATTAACAAAATATATTTATATAAAATAAAATTCAAATTTAGATAGCAATATAACTCGCTAAGAATGAATGAAAATCACACGTATGAGATTATATACTTATATATACTTATATTATATACACACATACACAGATAGATCATATATATATATATATATATATATATATATATATATATATATATATATATATATATGTATATATAAATTTTGTTTTTCCCACTCGATTGTATTACCGCTCCTCCATGACAGACAGTCAACGGAATCTCATCCCTAGGTTGAATTTAAAAGGAAAAAAATTTAAGCATGAATCGAAGAATCTAATAACGGAAGTCATTCAATTATTATCTAACGCTTTTACTACGTGTTTTTATTAGGATGAAAACAATGTGTCATTTTGGTTTCTTTTGAAGAAGTCCATTTCCAGTATGTATATAAATATATATATATATATATATATATATATATATATATATATATATATATATATATTTATACACATTCAAACACAATGTGGATTTGACTATTCGACATTAAAATAATCATCATATACCATCTGGTATTCCTAGCCAGCAAATTAGATACTATAACAGGAGATTTAATAAATATGACACTAAACAAGCATTAAGATATCTTATATTCCAAACCTAGCTTAAATCTAGTCATTTGCTACCTATTTCATTTCTACCTGCTTATTAAACTAATAACATGAAAAATATATAAGATCGGTTATAAAAATATCAAAAAAGATGCTTGAGGTTAATATTTAAACCATATTTCGCTACGTTGATTGAAAAATTATTTAAGTAGATTTTCTTAGAAGGATCTGAAGCTCTGAAGTTTAAAAAATTACATCATGTTATAAATTATGATTGAGATAAGCTAATTTTATACCTTTTTCGTTAGAGTTCTATCACTTGTACTGATTTTGTAACTTTTATTAAAGTTTTATAAGTGGAATCACTTCTTTCTTCAATACGAATTCCTGTAACTCATACCACGAATAAACAATTCATAACATTCATGAACTCAAAAGTCTCTGCAATATATAAATATATTAAATGTCTGTAATATATAGTTTCCTACTAAGAAAACACTTAAGCGACCAAAATATTCTCGGTTTAATTAATTTTTATCAAATAGTGAAAAATTATGGTACGATTAACGAATTATTCTTATTTTCTTATTCATTGTTAATAACAAAATAAAGTTTACAAATTTGATTATATTTTCTAAAAAGTAATAAATATAAACTAAATAAGTAAATAGGGAATCATAGATAAAATTCAAAATTAATAATTTATAAATTTCTTGAGTAACTTGGGTTAATTGCCTAATTATTTAATTATGTGTTTCAATAGATTTTTTCTCTACTTAATAATGAAACGTTTTCTTTAACAAGAGTGGAAATGAAAGATTGGAACGTATATTTCAATATTCTAGTCGTATATTTAATTTCTCTAAACAAGCAAGGATTTCAGATTTTTAAAAACAAGTGATCAACCGAGTTTTTGCACCCGAAAGTGACGATTAGGTCTTAATTATTAAGTATATTAAGGACGAACACGCAAAGCTGTTAAATGTAACAAGAAAATTTCTAAAGTTCGTATAAATTACATTAAGTCTATAATTGGTTTCTTTGCACACAGCGCGGGTCCTCATTTGAAGCAAATTTGACTGGCATTTACTTTCTACAAACATAACATACATAGTGTAATGACGTGGAAGAAAACATTAGTTTTATTTCTATAGCATTGCAAGAACTGTTAATAAGGTGAATATTTTGGATGCATAATTTGACATAATTCATAATTTACTTATGCGCTCTTAATTTATCTTTAACTAGTTTCTAATTCTATAATTTATCATAATATTGACTACGAAAAATTATAGAATGGACAGCATATGTTTTAATTTTAAACTCTCATACAATACAGTGATGCATTTATCAATCCAATTTTGAAATATTTCGACTAAAGCCTGTTACGTATTTGTTTTATATTAGACCAGCGCAGTCTCACAAAGAGTTTAATCGTTCTCTTATAGAAACACAGAATTAGAATATTAATGAAGAATTTTTTACTGCCCGAATTCAAGTGAGTAAGAAATACTTATAAACATATATAAAGGATACTACACCAGGTCTAAAAGGGTTAATTACTATATAAAATAAGTTGGTGAGAGCGTATTTGAATTCATTTACAATTATTGAAAATGAAAAATCAATCATTTTCATTTTTCGAACAAAGAAAAACGGTTGGATAAAATCTATTCCAGCAAATAATCAAATTATTTTGGAAATTATTTCAAATATCCAAAAACGTTGAAAAGCATAAAATATATATACTATGAAAATAAAACAAGATTAATGGCCAAATTGTACAACAAAGGAATTCGATCAATAATCTCAAATTGTTGTGTAAGATTCAGTTTCCAAAAGAAGTTAAAAAGTTTAAGTTTTTAATTAAGACATGCATAATCGTTTTAAAATACAGATACAATGCTGAAAATTATTACGACATTTCCACTGAAAAAATATTTAAATAGACAGATTAAAAATAATTCAAGGAATAATATTACACAAGAGATCAGTCAAAGTTCTAAATTTAGCGTAGAAATAATGTCACACATAATCGACTTCAAAACTTCTAACCGGTAACTTTAAATCAGTAGATTCAGCAATACTCGACATTCCAAATTCGATATAGCCACACAGCGTAAATAAAACGATACAACTAACATATGTTATGATAATAACGGGCGAGACGTCGGTCTTGTTATTAATTCAGGAATCGTCATCCCATTGTACGGTTTTGAATGTACTTCGGGCAGAGTTGGGACAGGAATTGGTATGCTCTCGAAAATCATTAATTAAGACACTCTTTCAGAATTAGCTATAGTTATCGACGAAATGGGGGAAAATATTTCGTGTATCTATCAATTTCTTTACAAAAAGAAATTTTATTTTGCGGAACATTATTCACCACGTAAATTACAAAAACATCTTCACTCCTACCGATTTACCAAACTCTGTTATTCATATTTTTACATAAAAATAAAAATCTTTAAAAAATCCAAATAACAATTTACGAATGTGCCTTGTTTCTTTATAACGGCTTCGTGATATTGCCCATGTCTGCTATTTATAACTTATTCCATCCAAAATGAAGGAGTTTCATTCCATATGTCACAAGGTTTTAAACGAGGAGATATATATTAATTAGTCGCTATTTTCTTCGTAAGTCAGAAAATAAACAGTGATCGTCTTGTGAAAATGGAGTTTTGGAAATTTCAAATTGCTAGTTAGTGTAATAAGAAAGTTAACGTAATAATTTTTGTTACATTTTGATATTTCTTTTTATGGTTTTGTAACCAAACTAGGAGTCCTTATAGCTTAACCTATGTTCATTTTGTTGTCACAGACGTTTTACTCGCAAATAATTAGTGCCATGAAAGTGAAATATAACATGGTTATTCATAATTATAACGCCTGCAAAGTTATGAAAGATAATCTTTTAAAAAAGTTCTTAGGACTTCTCCCCTGCATGTAAAACAGGGGTAATTTTTTTGCGAATACCCCTATATAGGGTATCGTTGAATAGATCTTTTATAAATATAGGTCTTTTATAAAAAGAAGAAAAGTATATAGAATAACATTATGTATAACGAAATTGAGAGAAAAACATCATAGCTGAGCAGGATCTACTAGATTCCAAGTAACACTTGACCAACTTATGACATGTAGTTGGGTTTGTAAAAAGTTTATGGAAGCTCCATACATGCGTTTTAAATTAACTCCAAAAATAACTTCGTATTTTATAAAGTTTGTTTATTATTTCTGTGAAAGACGTACTAAGCAATATATTTATAACTTTACGTTGTGAAAAATTAATATTTGTTAATAGTTTAATCGAAAGAGTAAGTACTCATTAATATTTATAAGCGCCTGAATATATACGAAACCTCTAAGTGAGAGAATTCAGTTAAAACTTAATTCACTTATCTCAGTTTTATAGTAAGGTAATTTTAGAATTCGGTTTAATAACACAATCGAAACTAACAATTTTTACTACCTTCGGACTACATGTAATTTAAATTACAATACTTTTTTAAACTAAGCAAAATAAGATATCTGCAAAATAAGATACATGCAAAATTATCGTTCACAACCGTGTCATTAAATCGAGGTAACCTAGTTGTGCATATTTCAAAAGTTGCGACATCCGGAATCATCGTCATACTTTTGCTTTAACCCTTGCATAGGCTTTTAAAAACCTTTTTTTTTTGTTCATAATTTCCCTTGAGTAGTTTTGGAAATAATTGGTATATTTCTGAAGATATTCTATCTGGCAATATAAAAAAATATTTTTGAGATCCTTATAGCTCTTTCAAACGATGTCTCACACCACATAGGAATTAAAAAATAAATCCAGTACTTAATCTTCTCCTTCCCTACTACCTTGTAAATATTTTTTAGTGTTCGCTATTGGGTGTAGGCTCTATGTAGGTTAATATATTTTATTACTATGTTAAATTTTAATTTTCTGAAAAAAAAGACAGCCGTACAGACAAACACGTAAGTGACGTTTAAAAGTTATGTTGTTACTTTTGAGAAAGAGACTAATTAAAACCTAAAAAATTATATTAATTACTTATTTTCATTTCAAATTTATGTGGGGAATTTTGTATGTACCCAGACGCATTTTGAAATAATTTGCAATATAATGCCGGTAGTTTTCTCCATATAAGTACTGTATTTTATATTTCTTAGCTACGCAAGTGCCATATGCTTGAAAACAACAGTTACATTGAAATAATTAAAAGATCACAGTAGCTCACGTAAATACATTACATGTAAACCACATTAAAGATATAAAAAAATTTGTTATACTAAAATATTCAATTATTTTTCACACAAATTTCACTTATTTTCCATACGATTTTTTTCTGCAATCACAGATGAATGTTATAAAAATATGTGTAATTAATATTAACTGGCCTTTTTTTACTATTCAAAAGTTTTCTTTAATTTTGGATTTATTTTATGATTTGTAAAAAAATACTTTTCATAATATATATAAATATATATATATACATATATATATATATATATACATATATATATATATATATATATATATACATATATATATATATATATATATATATATATATATATATATCCGTACATCATTGTTGGATCACGGATGAAAATGACAGGCAGTGAAAATAATCATGTGTATTTATATAGATGGAATAAGTTCTTATATTAGAATACAAGAAATAACGAGAGAAGTTCAATGAATGAACAAGCGAATTCGTGAAAGAAGGGTGAAAGATGGACATTGATGCGTAATAAAATCTATAATTCAAATAAATTAAAAACACCTTTTTATGAACAGCAGAACCATTGATACAAATCAAACGTATCAAAACTTGACGGATTTAGAGTTAACAATTGAATGGTTCCAATAACTACCTCACTCTTCCACCATCAAACCCTGCTAGTTACAATATGTAACCATAGGGCTAATTGAGGAAAGTCAAATAAGCTCACACTCGATGGATTTACTGTTATGCAAGACCGTCTTCCTCCTCCATCATCAGCTTCTTCCGGTTATATTACATAAAAGGCTCATTGAAACAATTTAAACGAGTCAAATCTCGATGGAGTTTATCTTAAGCATTGATAAATTCATATGACCGTCTTTCTCCTTCATCATATCAGATCAATGGCATTGTATAGTCATCCGAATTCTATAAGTCTCGAAAGATAATAAAATTGATACAACAAATAGAATTGAATGAACAGTGAGTAATAAAATTTGCTTTCAATGTTAGGATGTTAAAGGACAACCTAATAAAACTCTGTTAAAATAGACCATTTTCTTTATATTGTATAAAAATTAACTTCTTACTCTTACTAACTAGCATCTTAATACCATCAACATATTACACGATATCGCTTTATTTTCTAATTAAACCGAATACTCTTTAATAACGTGACACTTTTAACTCTAACTGTCTATTAAAATATTCTCCTCTCATAAACATATTCCATCGTTATAAAATTACTCTTAAAATAAGGATAGATCAACCCAAAGTACTAAAAAAAGCTCAATTAGTATCAATAAAATTCCCAGAAACATAAATGATACAAAGGAAAATTAAACTTTAGGGAAAATTAACGTATGAGTAGGCAAGCAAGGGTTAACGTAGTGGGAAAAAGTGTGGAGCGCATATGAAATATGTGAAATGATATTTTTATAACCAACGTCATTAATAATTTATTCCTTTGCACGTTTTATATTCCATTTTGTAAATTCGATTCTAAAACTGTATATTCAATCAAAAGCTCAAAAAGTTTTTGTAACTTGGATTTAAATTTTAATCTCTTGAAATTTATTTGGGTTTATGAAATATTTTCCTTTTCTCTTGGTTGACTATCTACAATATCTGGGAATAACTTAATATACTTGGATAATTATTATCTCCATTAGCGTACGGCTAAATGTTATCGAGAAGCGACTAATTAAAAATAAATATTAAGGATTTGATTTTACTTAAATATGCCAAATTAATAATATATCTGTCGCTGAATAGTAAATCTACTTAGACTTTTCTTAGCATATTGATTGGAAAAAACATGGATAACTCATCTGCACACTTATATTATCCAATCGCGCACAGCGTGCTACAAAGTCCTGGACAGCGCACGAGCAAGGTTGTCCAGACCTGTTTGCATGTAATTAAAGTAAATATTTGATTGGTATTTTCCTTAACATTCTTGGCCATTTGTAATTCACTACACTTTAGTAGGCTTAAAAAACTAAGTTAAAATCATGTCTAGCTCTTTTAAATTAACTGAACATGAAAATACGACAATGGCAGAATGATAACTTAATTGAAACTTAAAATAATTTTATATCTACAAAGATATTTGATTGCATTTCTTTCTATGCATTTAAAGGTTTTCCTCCAAGCAATCCTGTAACCGATTTAATAAAATCCGTAATAGAGAAGTACACTGATGTTCTTTTCAACGATACGTAATACAACGGTGTGTAAAAATCACCTCCACTTCACAGAGAGAATATAATAAAAACATTATTTTATACTACTTCTAAAAACGGTTTTATTTTATATCTTTGTAGGCATTGTATATACAATGCCTAATTTCAGCTTTATAGCGCTAATAATGTGCTGTGACATACAGACGGAGAGAATAATACACATAGTGAAACTAAGAGGGACGAAGTTTTGCTACGGTGCCCTGAAAGGGGTGCATTTTAAAGTTAAAAACTCTCAACAGACACTTGAATGTTACACATATAAATATAAGTTTATGATATACTCGCACTCAAACACGTAACTATCATATGCCACCCCCGTATATTCATTTAGACTACATACGTGTACTCTACGTTACTCTACTATATAATCGCAAAATACAGCTAAGGAAATATCATCTTCAAACATCCTAAAGTGTACTTTGACTGAATTTTAAATGACAAAATCATATTCTTCTGCAAATTATGAATTTATGGTTTTTTTCTCGCAGATACGTGTAAATAGAAGCAAGATATAAGCTACTATTAAAACTCAACAAATACTAAACAACATTTTACTTATATGACTACTATGACTGGAATCTCGTAATCGGATTTACAACTGGAATCGTCGCTTGCACAAACCATTTCAAATTACTTAACGGTTAAGGTTTAAATGGATTCCGAGTTCTTATGTCCACGTTAAAAATTTTTAGTCTTATGATATATTTGTTTATATTTGAGCATTTTATAGTCATTTCGTATGTTCACAAAATAGTCTAGTCAAAAATGAATTACGACAATTCTTGCATGCTTTGTCTCTATTTATTAATATGCAACATTTACCTCATATTGATTTTGATTGCGCAGATTTATATTTAAGTTAATATATAAAAAAACTAATGTAAAAATTAAAAATGGAAGAAATAATGATTTTTATGAGTGAAAATATCTTGAAATATATATAGTATCATCTTCTTCTTCAATGGCTTGATAGCACAGGACAGTTGCCTTTCCTAGAACCAAATCCCAAGCTTTAAGATACTTATATCTAGATAGTATCTTAGTTCATAGAAAATTTTAAAAAAATCAATTTTTACAATTTTTCTTTTCATCGTGATCGATGATAAATGGCAGAATCAGTCTGAAACTTGAAACTGTTTAGTTATTCTTAATTGAATTATTTGGCAATCATTTCCTTAAACCGTTGACAAAACTATTACTACTGGATTTATTGCATATAAATTTAGCCAATTGCAACGAGAAAAGAAATGAAATAAGCGTTATCACGACAGACTTCTTTTGTAAATTCAGTGTTTTTACATTTCGGCAATGAAGCAAAATGCTGAAAGCAAAGAACCGATAATTTTAATATATCTAGATTCAAGGGTTATATAAAGGAAATATAGGGAAAAGAACGTAATTTATCAAATATATAACCAAGAAAAACTGTTAATTTAAAGTGAACCACATAAAAATTGACGTTCTTTAGACTATTTTAAGTTCTACTTGCTGTATAACATAAACTATATCCAGCCTTTATAATGGTTATTATATTACATTCCACTTACAAAAAAGTGTCCGACGGAAAAATATTGGAATTTTAATAAACTCGTAACATTTGAGAATTACGAAGAACTTAAAATATGCCAAAGGACTTACAATAAAGTTTCCGCGAGAAAATTAGTCATTCACAATTTTCAAGTAATGATATATTTCCATATTAAATTTCTTTTAGTCAGAAATATAATTTTGTTTATAATGAAAGCAAAATCTTTTTTATGTAAAAACTTTATGTTTGAATTCAAACTTTTATAAATCAGAGAAAGCAGAAAAATTAAAAGTATAGAAAATATTTTAATGAAAAACTAAACTTGTCCGGTAAGAGCACAAATTTTTATAGTGGCGTATAATTATTTACTGTTCTTAACTTTTTTTAATAAAACATGCTAAAAGTAAAAAACCTATCAGATTTACTCGTACTTAATGATAGTTGACCATGATATAAAATCTTATCTCTATTCATAACACTCTTTAATTTTTTCCTCGATCTTCCTGAACTTCATAGCCTATCGTAAAATAAAACAGTCACTGCAAAAATATGTTAAATGAAATCCATAAATGAAAATATAAAATGGAAATAAAGTATTTAACACATAAATCGTTTATCACTGACCATTAATATCTTAAATTAAATAACTTTATCATTGCGAAAGCCGACAGTAATTTTCCTTTTAATTAATATAGTCGATATTTTATTTAGAAACTACAGCCTACTTAAAAAAAATGTAAATTCAATGGTCTCACACAAGAATTTAGCTTTATATTGAAAAATAGATTAGCCTAAAATTTATCAACAAAATAGATAATCTAAAGATTTGATTAAGCGGTACAGATTAAAATTGATCTTTCAATAATTACATGCTTTTCCTAATTCAATAGGATGGATTTTATTTTTGAAAATTATAAAAACGGACTTGTAGAATTATAAAATTGTATTTTTTTATAAAAACACTCTTCAAATATATTCAGTGTACAGATATAAAAGCGTATACATGTATGAAAGATGTAGCAAAAAGTGTTTATTATCCATACAAGTTATTGCTTTCTTCGAACTGATTAAAAAATGTTAAAGAACTGTATAACAATTCTCCACTCTTTTTGAAAAAATCACTGCCAAATTTTCAATTCGGAAAATGAAAAATGATTGCTATTTATTTTTTTTCCAAAACACGCTTGAAATCTAATGAGCTTAACCCCCAAAATCACTTGTATAAATAGTAGACATGTTATATCCTCTAAACGAAAAGAACCCGAATAAATAAACCTGCAAACAAAACAATAAAAATTACTTTAATAATTTTACAATTTATTAACCATAGAAAGAACATAACCGCATCTTTTCAAAAATACAAGTGTGGAGATGAAATAAAAAAACTATTTGGAGAAATCTCGGTGACAGTAAAGATATTGTGTTTATTAATTTAGGTATTATCGAAGTTGAGTCCAAGAAATTGTCCTAGCTAAAGACGATTGCCTTTAAATTATGTCTTCGCCTATCCTGAATTCTTTTTCTTTGTAGTTTTTTTCTTTCTTTACTTTAAAGCAAGTTAGGGTTGTCCCAAAGAGCTTTTTCCATCGGAATCTGTCAGATGTTTTATGTATCCAGTTGATAACCTTTAATATTTTTAAGTCATTCGCGATATCGTCAAGCCAATGGAGTACAGGTCCTCCCCGTTTCTTGGTACCCCCTGGCTTGTGGAAAATTAGTCGCTTAGTCGAGTTGAAATCCTCGGGTTTAAATAAGTGTCTAAGATACCTTGTTCGGTTTGATTTGATTTCTTTAACAATGTATGGTTTTTTATGACGTTTTTTATGAAAATCTATAAGATTTTGTAATTGTAAAAAATTAGCCGAACCGCATTTTCTTGTAATTTATAATGAAGATTTTGCATAGTATTTTTCTTTCAAAAATTAGTAGCTTGTTTTTTTAGATATGCTTACTTAATGTTTAGTCTACAAAGTCTTCACCACAATTTACAATCATATGCATAAACCACGGAATGTACATATTTGTACATTGATAAATAATGTATTACATAGAAGTAGACCGAAATAAAAATAACTTTTTAAATTTATTTGTAGCATACGTTTTAAAACTAAACTACGTAAATAACTTAATATAAAGGAATTTTCCTTTAAAACTACAATATCATCATAAATAAATAAGTATACGCCAATAAGTACAACTAATAATTTCATTAATACTAAAAATAAACGTCAATACAAAGTAAGTGTTAATTAACAGTTAGTATACCACAAAAATGTATATATATGTATGTATATATATATATATATATATATATATATATATATATATACATTGTGTAATTTAAAAAGTTATTTTCATTTCGGTCTACTCCTATGTAATGCATTATTTATCAACATAAAAATATGGACATAATAGTAATTAAAATGAAAATATTAAAAAAAACGGGTAAATGATTAAGTTTTTACAAAATTAATTAAACGATGCATATGTGTGAATCTAATTTTGAAACGAAATTAGATGATCAAAAAACAACACAATGGTTTCTTAAAGATTCTAAGTAATCCACAGTTCATAAAATTTATGTGACAACAAAACCCAATTCATATTTTGTAAATGAATTCCCAACTGATATATCCAAAGGTTTTACGTATATCTTGTCGCTATAGCGTAAATCTCCTTTCACAGAAAATAAAATACTACGAAAGCTTGAGATGAATACAATTAAAGTCTTTACATTTATGGGATTAATTTTAATATTTATATAGTATATGGAAAACATGCGTATAAATGTATCACAAATGTAATGTATCTGTTCAGTAATAAAGAAATATACAGTATTGTTAGAAATATCAAGCCTAGAAATAAAGATAAACATGGTTTGTTTACATAATTTATTTTACAGGACAAGAAATTCAATGGAACAATAAATGTGCCTAGCCGGATTCCTAGACCGGCATAGCTGTATAGCAGATACTAATACGATCCAACTAATTGACATTGTGGTAATATCAGGACTGAAGCCGGTCAGCAACTTTATTATTGACTCAGGGCCCATTCCATTCTTGTCCCGTTGGTAGTTGAATTGGTGTAGTGTTAAGAAAAGCAGTAATCTTGAAATTAAGTTTTTAACAAACTCCTGTATATTTGGGATTTGAAAATGTGATGTTATGGAAAATAATAAAAAAGGAAATTCATAAATGTAAAAGTACAAAACGAGTCTTATTCTAGATTAGTAGTGGTTTTTTCTTTCAGAAATAAATCGTTACTTTTAAGTTAAAAATATATTCGGTATTTAATTATGCTTAGAGATAGGAAATACATTAACAACAATTAATCAAAATTCAAACTTTCATCTCTTTCTAGAGGAGAATTGTTCATATTTCTCAAGGAGAATTTTACACTTTATCATTTATTTATCAACAAACTATAATGTAAAAAAATATATATATATGTGGCAAGCTTATTGCTTCTGACACAATATCTCACCCCCAACCAAAACACTAGCATGGCGATTAAAAATATTGTGGTAGACAGTACACACACACAAACCAGTATACATACTCGTAGATCTAAAAGTGACATGGAATAGAGAATGGTAACAAGATATGGAAAGAAAAGGGAATATAGTCATCCTAAGAAATTACAAAAAGTACAGCTTTTTGAGAAGGTTCTTAAATGCGATAAAGAGGCAGCATTGTTATGCCTGGTTTAACTTGTTTCACAGCTTCACAGCATATATTAAGAATGAAATCCCATAAAAGATAATATGATACGTGGGTATGAGGAGGATAAGGAATCTTGTAGAATGGAAAGCGATGCCATGAGCAGCTCAGGTAGTAAAAATTTCATTACAGGTTTGAAGGACTACTGTAAGTATTCATTACATAGCATCGGTTTTGAATCACCGGTCTCTTGAGGCGAGACTTAAACTAGAATGATCATGTATTTTTGACCAAAAATATAGGGGATCAATAAATTTTGAATACGATCTAATTTATTTAAGCGATATTCCAAAAGCCAGTTACCACGCATCAAGCAAAGCATGGCTAATTTCGTTTTGGTACGGGGCAGGAGTTTGACCGCGGGTCCGTTGCGCTTTGAGTTTTTGGCAGAGTAATCCCTTGTTGATAGAAAGATACATACTTTAGAGATCATCTGTACTCACTGGCAGTTTATGCAGACTCCTTTCGATTTCGAGGGGAGACAACAAGGCTGCTTTTTTCCGATGTGTCTGGGAGGTTGAAAAATATATGACGCGTTATTGACTTTTAATTATACTGCAAAGAGACAGTCATTAACTCAGTTGGGTAATGGCGCTCGATGATACATACGGAATACTATTAGAGGACCTTCGAAGGTCCACTCTAAAGTTTTGAGGAGCGAGGTTACTAGTTTCTGGAGTGGCTCTGAGAAAATCGGTGCGGAAAGTGTTAATAGTCAGGCTGAGCTAGAAAAAGTATATAGGAAAGATTAATTTTAGTTTGTTGCGAAAGTCTTTCCAAAATTTAAATACATTTAATATCAAATTGTATTGTTTAAAACAATATTTTGGCATTATGTAAATAAGTGATTATTTGGTAAATTCACTTTGTAATCAAACTAACATGATTGCCATAGATAGCGAAGTTACTTTCATTTTTTATTATTTGATTGTAACATTATATGCAAGGAATTCTTTGCATATCATATTACAATCCTGTCACATTATAAATTTATTACTCTAATATTTCCAGCTCTTATTTTTTCCAAGATTCTTATACCACTTCTATTAATTGTACATAATTATGATAAGAACGAACCCAGATTTATTTATCATTATTGTGCGACAATTTTCCATCGCTAAATGCACAATATTGTGTAAAATTTAAGTTAACCCATAAGAAAAATTAATAACACAGTAAATTTAAACTGCATTAACAAGACAGTGAATTTAATATGCTCTTGGGTTGCAAACCGTTTTTTTTTTATTTTATTTATTTATCAAAATTTTACATCGTGCCTGGTTGGCTGTAAGAGATTGCTCTCGTAGAAATAAGTCTACTGTGTGTATCAGTTGTATACATTAAAGTATATAAATGTATAAATTATTAAGACCTGTGTGTCACCAAATTTAAATGTTGGGCAAAGTTTCACATGTCTACACCAAATGGTTGAAAACAAAGAAAGCTACAACAAATCAAAAGATAAATCTCACCCAGAAAATGGCAGTATCTGAAAATTCATTGAAAGTTTATTGTCAACAGCCTAGACAAAGAAATATCGTACAGCTTTCTAAGGGTAATTTAGTAGAACCTTACCTCATAGAGACCTTCATCTTCGACATTCAATTCTGGAGTCAGCTCACGTTACTGCACGAAATATCCAAGTCCAGCAATTGCATTCAGTAATTGAATAGAGCATCATTCACAGCATAGCATAAAACTATTGTTTTTATTGCTTTTATTTCTAGTCAAGTTATAATAACTATTACAGTTTTCTAAAAAGTATTTCCTTTCAAAATTGAACATTTTTCCTTCCTTAAAATGTTTAATTTAGAAGAAATATTTTCGAATAATCAATTGTATCTAAACTAGCATTTAAATATTTTACGTGATGAAGAAATCAAACAAAAACTATATTTAAAGAAAATGGTTACAAATATGTGAAAATAACGGTACAAAATTATATGTATAATAAATTGGTTCATCGGCATAGTGCTTTGAAAACTTACTTTTCAGCAGTGGTGAAATTTTATGACTCGTTTTGTCGTCATCTTATTACGTTTTATATAATACAAAGACGTACAATCGTGCAATTTAAAAATGATTTCTTAATTGAATTTACATGTAATTAAAGTATGCACTCTTCCAAATACGAAAGTCAGCAAGTAATTACTTTATCTATCTGCAATTTTTCTAGGTAATTTTCACTAAGCATATAAACGCAAACACTATAAAATATTGCATGCAAAATTAAGACATTTTGCAAACAAAAACAAATTTGGTAACTAGAGATTTACTAAAAAGTCAGATGAAAGTTCAATAAAATACATTGCAACAATTTATACAAAATATATTATTTATATAATATATTATTTATATAAAACAATTAATAAGGTAAGCATTAATTATAACTTTGTCCGGGTAAACGAAAGAACAATATTCTCATATTAGCCTTACCAAATTTAGGTAACGACGGTAAACACATTGTTTTAATCATCACGAATACAAGGAAATAATTCATGTTTTAAATTTAAAGAGAAAAAATGTTTACAACTATGTACATGAGTTCAAAAACTAGCTGAATACTACCACACTTTTATAAATCTACAGCTCATTTTATATGGACTAAATTTTACTTTGTAGAGAAAAAAAATTTTCTCCACGTGTTGGCTCGTAGGCAAGAGACAAATAAATGTTATTTGTGTCTTTTTTTTCATACTAATCATAAAACCATCATTGTGTAAAGAGAAAATCACATATAAAAATTCACAGCAACTTCGAATTGGTCCGTCATTATAATGTAGTTGAAATAACTTTAATAACTTTCAATTTACTAGACTATTATTTTTACATTAAAATATTTTTTCCACTACATTAAATAATTATTAATTTCGCTTTGATGTCCGCAGACAAAAGCAACGAAGGGTTAGTCACTTTATGTGAAACGGTGAAATATGTACCATTACTCATTGTACTAGAAAAACTCAATCATTTAATTGAATATATATGTATATATATATATATTAATGTATATATATATATATATATATATATATATATATATATATATATATATATATATATATGTGGTATTGTTAGTTTTCATATATACAAATTTGTAATTCGAGATCCAACCTACAGTAATAGGGGGATTTACAGGCTCACTGTTGAGAAAACTGAAATTTACGCCGTGTCGCAATGTCGGCTGCTGAACAAATAAAGTCATTAAAAGTTCAAAATGAGCACGCAGTACCATCCGAAAAAAAAATATGTTTATTTAATTTAATATTATTTTTGTATGCGTGTAATTTGATTCTCTATATATAGCAATCCTTTATGCGCCGTCACTCATTTTCGCAGAACGATTGCTTTCTACAAAATGAAGTAAAAAAAAATTTTGCTGAGAAAAGCCAACCAAGAACATTTTGGATACGTATTTACAGGTTTAATATCCATATTTTAGGGCATACGCCAATTTAAAATAAAATTATGTTAAAATGTTGAGGTAACGACCGTAAAATGTGTATGACAAATTGTCATAAAAAATATTTATGTCTGTGATAATAAGAATTATGATTATAAATATTTTTTGATATTCGGCAACCTCAATACTTGAAAATTTCCTAATATGTTGTCCGCTTGTAACATTATCGAATTGTTTATAAATCTTCCATCAAAATTATTCACACCAATGTGCTAATTAGTGATTACTTAAATAAATAAGTAACTTATTCCAGTATTAATAAGGAGAATGTGCAAATCTCAAGTGTATGGAGCATCAATCAGATCAATATAAATTAAAAATTGCTGCTAACACTGAGCCAAATTAATGAGCAACAAATATCGAAACTCTTATTTACGTTCGTCTAAGTTGTAGACAAACATTATGAGTACTATATACTTTAAGTGGATGGTATCTAATTGGAGATTCTCCACAAAGAGACAATGAGAGAAAATTACACCTATATATAAAAATAATGCGCTGTCTAGAAAAATCGTTTAAACTTAAAATTAACTATCTTTTAACCACCTATTCTAACAATTTTATTAAAACGTCCGATTTACCAACACCACAATAAGAGAAGTTTGATTATTCAAATACTAGAAATTAATTTTTTTTTTCAATTAATCTGTATATTGCCTTCGAGATTGCTAATATTTTATGAGATACTTTTTTAAACGTGCGTTATTCAACACTTCTAATTGTTACAATTCTCATCGCCAATTCTCATCGCAAGTAATTAAATAATTATAAATAGTTTTTTCTGACTAAAGGCTTTCGTATCATTGCATTCTTGTTTAGGTTACACTGAATGGATCGTAATAAAGGCGCCATGCCCATTGGCATTTAAAAATCTGTGTCATTAAAAGTTTCCAGTAAACAAGCTGTGAGGGTAAAGAATAAAAACGTCGTTGAATATTGAATATATTTGGCGTTAATTTTGTAGAAATTCATTATTCACAATTAAATGAAACTACGTGATGTAGTCTTATTTCTACTCTCTTTAATTTCTTTACCACGACCTAGGTTTCGTTGTATTACAACATCTTCAGGTGGGATATTAGCAAAGATATTTCTTCTTACAAGAATCTTTGCTAATATCCCACCTGAAGATGTTGTAATACAACGAAACCTAGGTCGTGGTAAAGAAATTAAAAAAAGTAGAAATAATACTACATCACGTAGTTTCATTTAATTGTGAATAAAAACGTCATTAAAATTCTCAACCAAAAACTTTAAACGTTTTATTGGTCAGATCAATAATGGTTTCAAAGATATGTAAGTCCCAATGTTAGTTCATGAACATAAATATTAAAAATAAGCGTAAATGTAAAAATTTATTCGCCGCCCAGGAGTCACATCTCTCGCAACTTACCTTTTATACTTGGGAACAAATGGAAGTCAAACAGGGCTACATAATCAAATATTCTTCTGGTTGAGTCCATAAAAACGTTCCCGTTATGAAGGAGAATTTCATTGTAAGAGCGTTGCATTTCATCCTTCATTTTTGTAGACAACAATCAATAAAATTATTTAGTAGATACAACTTTAGAAATCACTATATTTATATATACTAATTTTAAATATTGCAAATTTGGATAATCTGTCATTTAACAATTATAAAAAAAACAAAATAAAAATTTGGAAATGTATAAATATTCTTTTTACAAGACAGTTAACAAATTAAGTTAAGTTAGTTTACAAATTAAGTTAAACCAACCACAAATAATGAAATAGAACAATGAACAATGTATTCTACAAAATTACTAAATAAATTCTACAAACAATAAGCTGCCGATAAACATGAACATACACGTCATATCTCGACCATTTCTCCTTTTTTAACGCAATCGAACGAACAAACCTACGCTGCCACCCACGCCGACAAATACCAGGCGGCCCGTGTTGAAAGGCGACACGCGTTATAGAATTGAGTACTTATCCTATTTTGATGAAACAAATTGCAGTTTATAATTTTGTTTAACTTTTTTTTACAGAAAGCTACATTTATTTAAAAAAAATATCTAAACCTATTACGGTCATCTTTTTTCAAACATTCAGACTATAGACAGAATGATGAAAATTGTAAAGATGGTAAGTTTTGTCCTAGAATCGTATAAGTCATTAGTCATCTGATCCAATATAAGGGCCAAAAAATAATTGTGCAGAGATTTACTACAATTTTGTTATACTAGTCAGATATCTGTAGTAACAACCAATAATTAAAATTAAAATATTATTTCACACTTTTATTACGCTTTGCATAAAAGTGCTTAATATTTGTTTTTAGCATTAAAACTGACATTGGTGATCAGTAAATATGACTCATATAACTTTATAATTTTATCCCTGCATTTGCACTTAATATCCGTAATATTGAAGATATACTTCCTTTCTGAGTCCTACAATAACACTGACTTCCAAAAATAAAAACAAACATTTTATTGAATATATTTGGGGTTAATTTTGTAGAAATTCATTATTCACAATTAAATGAAACTACGTCATGTAGTATTATTTCTGCTTTCTTTAAGTTCTTTACCGCGACCTAGGTTTCGTTGTATTACATCATCTTCAGGTGAGCTATTATCAAAAATATTTGTAAAAGATTAAAGAACTTATAGAAAGTAGAAATAATACTACACCACGTAATTTCATTTAATTGTGAAAAAATTTATTACTATTCTATTATTTCAAAATCGGTATTCGCTATAACGAGAATGTGTTTGCGTTAATCGAAAGCGTAAAGTAAATAATTTTCCCTACTCTTGGACCTAGACCTCACTTCTACTGGCAAGTGGAAAGAAACTCCAGCCTCATTTAACATAACTTTGCAGATAACCTATTACATATTTTTTTTAAATCAATACGCTAACCGAATCTATTCCGAGACATCTTGTTAGTGTGGTATATTTAAAAAAAGTCAAATCAAAGTCTTGGGCATTTATTTTTAATTACTACATTTCTCTATGACTATTAACGGTACGCTAATGGAGATTTATTCGAATATATTAAGTTATTCCCAAATTTATATATGATAATCAACTAAAAGCAAAGGAAAAAAAATTCAAAAACCCGAAGCGTTAATATGAAATTAAAATTTAAGTAAAGGTCGCAAAAACTCTTTGAGGTTTAGGTTGAAATAAATTTTTACAATCGAATTTACAAAACGGAATATAAAACATGCAACGGAATAAATATTTGATGACTTTTAGTTAAAAAATATTATTTCACGTATTTCAATTACGACGAAAAATTTCGTCGAATTTTTTGCCATATAATTTTCTTCTTAATTTTGTGACATTTCAATCAGTAAATATATTTTATGCTTCTCAACATTTTTACATATTTGAAATAAATATTGAATATATTCATTATTAGATTAAAAAGATATTATCAACAGTTTTTTGTGGCTTGCTGAAAAAAAACGAAAAAAACCTTGTGTGTTGTCTTGGTTATTTTTGTTTGTTTTGTTTGTTAATGTTTCTTGGTTATTGATTCCAATTGAATTCAAATACACATTTATAAAATTATTTCTTGAAGTAATTAACGCCCTTCGATCGGGTGTATAGTATCCTTTACATAATAGTTCCATGTATTTCTTACTTACTTGAATTAGGGTGACAATTTTTTTAAATTATTCTTCCTATTTTAGTGACACCATTCTGCAATACAAAATAGAATTTTAGTGGAAATAATTAATAAATGAAGGGATTGAATGCAAGACTGTATTAAATGCGATTTCAAAATTAAAACGTATACTGTCCAATTTACAATTTTTGTTTAGACGATGTGGCTATTATTATGATAAGTTTTAGCATTAGAAGCTTAAATGAAAGAAATTAAGACTTATGCTACTATTTTTAGAAACGTGAGTCAATTATATGAAATTATGACTATAAATAGTAATCTTATTAATAGTTCTTTCAATGGTGGAAATTCTATAGAAAGGACACCAACGTTGTCTTCCACGCCATTACGAATTACTTATTACACTTTGTAAATTATTTTTATAGAAAGTAAACGCCACTTACATTTATTTCAAATGTGGATAAAAAGGAACAGGATAAAAAGGAACCAATTAAAGACGACCTTATGAGATAAAAAAATACTTAATGTGATTTAACGAACTCTAGAACATTTCATATTACCTTAATGATCCTGACTCTCCGTTTTTTTTCATATTTAATAAAGCCCTTATTTTTATTAAGTTTTACTTTTGCTTGTACTATTTTACTTTTTCGGAAAATCGATCGAGCTAATTGTCTTTTTCGGGTGCAAGAACTCAGTTGATCAAATGTTGTCACTTTTATTAGAGAGATAAAGTATTATTTCTATTAATAAATATTTCTATTTTTTAATTCCACATTCGTTAAAAAAATATTAGTTGAGAAAAAATCTATTGAAACATAAAATTAAGTACCTGGGCGATAAACTAATGCAAGTTGTTCAGAAAATTAATAAATATCTCATTTTGAATTTCTAATTTAATTCATGATTCCCTATTTAGGAACACATTTACAGTAAATTTCAATAACTTGCTATATATAGTTCACATAATTTCAAAGGAATACCGTCGCGGTTTACAAATATTTAATGTTGAATATAATAAATATCAATAGTGAATTTTTTATCTTTTGTTGATGTAACTTTAACTTATTTTAAAACCCCCTTATAATATAACTATATGTATATTTATTAATTATATAAACAAAATAAATGTAAGTTTAAGTAAATAGTTCAAGTGAATAAATTTAAATCAAAACGTCACTGAACCGTGAAGTCATACTTTCTTAAGTCCGACAGCTTTTAAAACATAATTATTAACAGAATAAGGAATATATTTTACAGAAATTTAATCATTTAGAATAGTTGTTATTACAACGCAAATTGTTATGCAAGTGTTCTTAGTAAATATACTCAAATTTATAAACTTTATTTTCTTATTACCCATGAAAAAAAAATTCAAAAAAATTATTAACCAATGATTTTCACTACTTATTATAAAACTAATTTATACCATTTGAAAAGAAAACAGGAATATATACTAACTAAAGTGTTATCATTATAAATATATATTAAAAATATACAACACATTTAGAAAGAATTATAGTATTATATATTTAGAAAAAAACTGGATAGAAAAAATTATTCAGCCGGCTTTCGTATTATCTATATATTTTTAAAAACAGTTAACTTTGTAAACCCGAATATAATACGCTGTAAAAACAAAATCTTACCAACGGTTAATAGCACATTAACGTAATAAAGTCTTAATTACTGTTTAGGTACCTAATAATTTCAGTTTCTTCTAATTATTTTATTGTAGTGGTTATTTTTCTCAACAAATATTCTCCCAGATATTTAGTTTAGTGTGTTTTTGCATTCACTGGCTTGTTGATACTTTGTTCTTTGAAAGCCTTAAGAGTTAGCATTACTAATAAGGTTTTGAACTACAAAACTTAACCGTGGTACATCAACTTATTTGAAGTCACTCTGGTCCTTTATCTGTGTATTATATGATAATTACGTGAAAATTGTACAATTTTTGAATTTACCACAATTTATAAATATTTACTTTAATTACTTTGTTGCTACATTTTTGCTGTACTATGTGAGTGAGAAACAGATTATGTTCTAAATTCAATTGAAAGTGTCGTGTGAATAAAAAGAGCTGGTAAGATAAAACCCTTGAGCCACAGCACCTGCCACTGTAATTGCTGAATGGTGACTTTGGAGATTCAGGATAGTGAGTGCTTCATACACAAAGCAACTTTATGTAGATCATTTATGAAAACGTCTGAGTGGACAACGTACTAAATTAAGGAAAATATTCATACTTCCCAGTTTAAAACACTCTTCCTTACTGCTGGCCTTTTACATGCCTCGTATTGATATCATTACGTATTGTTAGTGCAATAACAATGAAAACAGCATAATTTTTTTATTAAAAGTTTCTAATATAATTTGACACTTCGTTTCTTTTTAAAAATATATTGGTTGTATTCTTTACGCCAATAAATTAATATATGACCAACTTTTACTAAAGAATGTCAATAGAAAGTGAATTTAATACTAGAATTCAGACCAAGTTTGAAATTTTACTCACCCATAATTGACTTCAAACTATTAAGAGTTTATTTTAAATTAAAAAAATTGACAGACAATAATTAAAAAGCCATAGATAGCAATCCTTGGTATTCCTAATTTGATATATTGCATGTCTTATGTAAAACGACGCAACTAAGGCATGTTATGATAATAGCAGATGAGACACCAACCAATAGCCCCGTTATTAATTCAGGACGTCTCCTTTCATTGTCCTGTTTTTAGTGTACTTTGTACAGTATTGGGATACGAAGTGGAGTGCTTTGAGAATTATTAATGAAGATACTCCTATGAAATTGGCCCATAATTTAAGGGCCTAAATATTGCCTCAAAATATTTCCTTATATTTATCCATTTCTATAAAAGAAGAAAATTTTATTGAACAGTACCTTTTTCAGAACGTAGATTTGAAAATCCTATTCATTCAAACAGATTCACGAAACTCGCTTTACTGGCATTTTTATTTACGAAAAACGATTCAATTGAAAGGAAGGGGAAACCTTTAGGAAAGACTAGTAGTCTAATACTAGACTTTACCCATTTACGTATGTCCTTTGCTTTTTCAGGATGAGTCCACGAAATTGTCCTTGACTACTATTTTTAACGTGCTCCATAATGCTGCAAATAAGATGACATATTAATTAATCGTTTCTTTCCTCGTGAGTAAAGTAGTAAAATATGATCCTACTAAGGAAATAGATGTGCATTACAATAAATTTATCGTTGTGATTATAGTCATATTCTCACAGCGTTATGGTCGTTATATTAAATCTAGTTATAATAGTCATTTTAACTAAATTTTCCTCTTTATTTTTTTGATTACATTTTAATATTAAAAGCAAACAATTAAAAAACACAATAGTATAATTAATATATACTATTGGCATGATTTGTCACTAAATTACCAGTTTACTTACTAAATTACTATATATTATACTAGGACCTGCGACGACATACTCTGAAAAGTTATTGATTAGGACACTTTAACACAACTGACGTGTGAGTGCATGTATATATTAGTTTGTATAATATAATATTTAGTTCGCTAATCTTTGTAAGTCACGATTTAATTTCCACATTTTCATTTATATTATAGCATGATTCGCCTTATTGTTTTAATATACTACTATAGTATGCAGACTGGCTATAAGCACACGCAGATGTTTTTGTATATTTACAAATTTTGTTAAAATAATACAAGAGGCTTCATAAACAAATTCAAGTTTGAATTTCTGGACAATATTTATTCTACATAGTTCTGAACGGAAAAAAGTGGTAATGTAAAAATTATTCTAAATAAGAAAAAAAAACAAAACCCCATCCGTGTGTAAAAAATTTTACCTCCACAAAACTAAAATTTAACTCTTTCAAACACTCTTGCTACCTTTGCCTGATTATGGAGATGTATACTACCTAAATCTTACCGAGGTCCCTTAAACAAATTAAAACGATTTCCAAATATGTGCAATTACAACATTGTACTCCTCGAGAAATTCAAACCATGTTTCGAATCACAGGGTACAACTTAAATGGTTTGGAGTTCGCTTCTAGCTCAATCTGCACATTCTTTGTCTTATCTTTAATATTCTCGTGGTTAGGAATATCTTAGGTCTAGATTTAGATTCAGCCTTATCACATGGTCTTGGACTTCGCTCTGAAACTGTTTTTATTTCATGAAAATGATACCTCTTTCTGTGAATGTTCTGTCACTGCACTGTATAAGTTTAGGCCTGATATCCGGAATGCGCCGTCAATTGCTCTTCATATTGTCAATTCAATGGTAGCCGCTTTATAATATTGGTATCAAAATCGAATAAGTCTACAAGGCTTTAAATCGTTACGTCAGATGAAAGTAATTGAAAATTAAGGAATAAATTTGCTTATAATATTAGAGGTTATATATAAAGCTAACAAAACAATAAAATGGAGTATTTTTTTAATATTCTATAAAATTTACTTATATTACGCTATCATCTCAATGTAAAATACGTCTTACTTGACAAGGTTTTATTTACTCGTTAAGTCGCATATTCTTTAAAAACGTGCCACTTGTAGTTTTAACCTCTAATAAAACATTTTTCTCTAAGAAAAGTAACCCATTTAAGAATGAATTACTTTTCCAAAAGTATTTTTAAATTCAAAAATAGATCAGCCTAAGGCTGGTACTGGAAAAAAATCAATTAGCACGACAAAATTCCCAGAAACATAAATGTTATAAAGGAAAGTAAAACGTCGTGGAAAATGAACAGCTTTATACTATTATCGTAAGAGTAGCAGAGTAAAGGTTTTCAAACACGCAAAATAACATTTTTATAACTAAAGGTCGTTTTAATCTACTTTTTTGTATTTAATTTTTTATTCCGTTTTGTGATTTTAATGATAAAACCGTATCTCCAATCTAAAGCTCAAAAAGTTTTTGGAGTTTTTTATTTTACACTGTAGGTTCCCATTTTCTTTCTTTTATTTGAACAAATAAATATTTCCATTTTTGTACCAATAAATGTTATCAAAAAACATTTATGGTAACATATCTATCAATATATTCAAATAACATGTGGATTTGAAAAGATCTGGTATAGGTCATATGTAAAAATATATTTTATCTAAGCGCAGGTAACTCCCTTCCACACACTATTTAAATATTTCTACGAAGTATTTCAAATCATTTTAAATATTTATTCGAAATATTTCAAATAAATTGAATGTTGTAAGTTAAAATTTTGGTTCCATTAACTTTTTTAAACTTTTGCTATTCATTATAACGTAGCTTGTAAAAACTGTAGCAAAGTCATGTCGACCTCTTATAAATCATAAGAACAGACATGCAATAATATCACCGAATTATTGAATTTCTATTCTCCACGGATAATGTTCATTCCATATTTATTTCTTCCTCTTATCTATAACGTCATACTAACACGATTTACAAATGTAAAATGCTATAACGGCTGGTTAAAAATCGGTAAGAGGATATTTTTAATTCAGGACTTACTTTATATTCTTTTCGTTATCTGTAAAGTTGTTTTTCATTAAAGTGAGTAACAAAGCAACAAAAGGTTAAGGTACATAAGTAACAGAGCACTATGAAAAAAATGTTCGACCGGTTTATTTTCGTCTACATAAGAAACAAATTTTATATTACAATAATGTTGGTCATTACCGTTACCTTATTTTTTAGTAAAAGTCACTGAAAGCTTTATAATTATTCATTAAGTACATAAAATCTTTTACATGAAGATTGTTCCTAACATTGACATGGAAATACTAAACATTTTGCTATCGTTATTTTTTACTAAATATTTACAAACAATTAAGTAATAATATCAATAGCAAAGAAGTTCTTCAAAACGGGTACAAAATCTTAAACCACATACCTTTTATTGATTTTTAAACTATGAATACGCATATTCAAAGTTATTCATATTTAGTTAAAGGAACTGTCATCTTATCGTTTAAATCGATTAATGGTCTTTAATTCAAAGCACGGAGAAAATTTCGGAGATCCACTACTATAATTTCTAATTTCCATTTCTGTTTCCATAACACGATCCGTTTTATATAAAAATCTCAATTTTGCACCACAAATACTTCAACGATGTGTAACTTGCATTTATTTTTTTTATCCCTTTATATACGACGATTCATAACTAGAATCTCGTAATCGAATTTACAGCTGGAACTTTACTTCCAAAATGCCATTCATATCATTCTATGGTTAGAGTTTAAATGGATTCTGAGTTCTTAGGTTTACATTTATAATTTTTAGTCTTATGAAATATTTGTCGTTACTATTTTATGATCATTTTGTCTGTTTACGAAATAGTCTGCTACTGTTCTTAAATATTTTGTTCTTATTTAATAACTTTTAACATTCACGACAGGTTAATATTTAGTACGTAAATTTTTATTTTATTATATATATATATATATATATATATATATATATATATATATATATATGTCTTTCATGGAAAAAAAAAGAAAGAAATTACAATCTTCGTTTCCATTGTGATCGATGATAAATTATAGAATCGCTCTGAAAGTTAATGAAGTTGTTCATTTATACTTAATTTAATTTTTGGGCAATAACTTTCATTTTTCAAAAAATTAAGACAATTATTACATATAAGTTTAGCTAATGACGATGAGAAAACAAAGCGTTATAGCGATGGGATTCCATTTAAATTCAATATTTTCAAACTTCAACAATGAAGGTAAACACTCAAATTAAAAAAACGATTATTAAAAAATATTGAGGAACATGTACCACATTTGAGGAACATGTACGTTTGGAAAATGACCGGATATTCCACTTTTTCAAATATACAACCAAAAAAACTCGAACGGAATTGAAATTAAAACATAAAAGGCTTTAACGTTCTTTAGGCTGCTTTAGAACGAGTTTGTCTGCAAAACATAAAACACATCCAGTCTTTGTAATGGTTATTAAATTATATTGCACACATATAAAAGTGTTTCGGCCGAAAAAAATTAAATCTTAATAAACTCGTGATATTCGGAAATTACGAATTACTAAAAATGTGCCAAAGAACTAAAATATGGTTCCAGCAAAAAAAAATAAACATCTTCAATTTTAATTAATGATAACGTAACGAAAGCAAAATATTAATTATGCAAAAACGTTGGGCTCATTTATTAATTCATACTTTTACGAATCAGAGAAAGCAGGGAAATTTAAGATTACCACAGAAAATATTTTAATAAAAAATCAAGCACCCAAATTTAAAAACTAACTTCTCGATAATTCCATTCCAAAATGGGAAATACCCTGTAAAGTGGTCTGCCGTTCGTATTTTTACAGACCGACACAGCTGCGTGCAGATACTAACACGAACCAACTAATACACGTTATGATAATGGTACGAGCACAAGCGGCGTCAGCCGACCCACGTAATTGTCAATTCAAGGCTCGTTCCGTTGTTTTTCCGTTGGCAACTAAATATGACTAGTGTTGGGATACGAAGCGGATTATTTTGGAAAATCGTTGATTAAAACACCCTTGTACAATTGGCACATGTACAGTTCGTAGGAAAGTCGTCTTCATTATGCTTAGACTTCATACATTTCAGTTGAGGAAAGCGTTATGTTATATATCCTCGATTTTTTTTTCGATTCAAAACTAATTATTGCCATAAAATATTTCATAAATCTATACGGTTGCAATATACTAATAGATAAAATTAATGTTTAATTTCTATCATAATAAGATAGTTTTAGCACTGTGCTGGCTATTTACAAATTAAACTTACACCAGTAGTTACTGTAACTCTTTATCTTAATTAAGTTCTTGGCCAATTTACTAACTACTTGTACTATATCTATACTTAATCAAACAATACATGTTTTTTGGAAAACGGTAGTTTTTAATAAAATCACATTAATATCTAACATGTAACAACAACAACATCTTACAACCTATATATAAATCTATTTCATATTCAGAACAACAATGTTAGTCGTCCAATTTGTTAACTACGCTTTAATGACATAGACACAATTCACAAATATAATATGTTTTAGAACCTTTCATGTACATTACTTATTAGTATTTAATAATTCAATTTTTAAATGAAACTTTTTATAACGTAATTTGATCTAAAACGGGGAGCGGTTAAACAATGACAAACAGTACGCTAAGCTTAGTTAAGCATTGGTATGTCAACTCATAAATCATTTTCAAAAGCTAGAATACACATCTTTACTTTGAATTTACATAATAATAATATTCATGTATTTTTTTAATTAATTATTTATTTACTGAAAAAGTGAAGAGTTTGGTGTGAATACAAACCAAATGCAAAACGAATAAAAGCATATCATAAATTATAATGTAAAAGATGTGTTTTTCTTTTAGACTACTGATAATGAAAGATTTGTATATGAAAACGCAATGAGATTACCATTAATAAGACATTAGAGCTTCGAAAATTCACTGACAAAAATTTATTTCAAAAAATGTCGACCAAATGCAGTTCGAAATACGAATAAAATAGAAAAACATAGCTATATCTCCTTTAATACAAGGTAACTACAATAATTTTCAAATTTTCAACTCAATAGAAATGCAAGTGAACTACAATAATGTTTACAAAATGTTTAACTAAATAGCAACTCAATACAAATATTGAGACACGTACTGCACGTAAATTTAAATGTAAAAATTTTGCAAAGGAAACTTAAAAATGAAAAATGGAAAATGAAACCGAAATTTAATTTTAAAAGACTTATCCAATGATACACTTCGATGCGAAGCGAGAGTAAAAAAATCACCGTAACTTTATGTGCATATCAAAGTGTACAATTTTTTTTTCATATTTTGCTGCAAAGCAATTGAGACTCTCATATGAAGAATAAATTAACAAAATTTTGTACGTATTGTTACACTTCTAAAATCTGAGACTCACAAACCAATTTAAACCCAATCATAATGAAAATCCTTTTTAACGGTGTGACAAAAAACATTATTAAAGGAGGAGCACTCATTTATATATTTGTGTATAATTGCTTATTTATATATATTTTTAAGTTTTTTTAATAATATAGTCAAAATACATCTTAAATTTAATCATAAATGCTTAACCCTGCTTTAATGTGTTACCTCTATTCCTACCTCTCTTTCATTTTTTTCAGAGAACTTCTTTAACTACATGGCATATTGCATAAAAAAAAGGTTACTTCAAAAAGATGTTTCTGAAATCCGTAAATGAAAATGTAAAATGGAAATAAAATACTCAATGAATTTGTTTGTCATTATCAGAACTATTTTTTATTTAATAAAGCCATTCGAATTTTTTTTTATTAAAACTTTAAATTTGAAAATAGATTAGTCTAAAATTTATTAATAAAATTTATCATCCTAAGATTTGAGTAGGCGGTATAAATTTAAATTAATCTGTGAATGGTTATATGCTTTTATTACTGGTGTTTTCCTGTTTATTAGTGTGGATTTCATAATATTACCGAATTTATTTTAATAAAAACTTTTTAAATTACTAGTTTAACAGTATTTACAACTATAAAAAAAACAGCTATGATCTTTATCGTAACTGATACAACTTGTCGAGCTGCTTGTCACTTCCGAAGCTTTTCACCCTAACGCTCAGCACCTCGACGCTGTAGCGGGATGAATTTATACTTTACTAGTTAGTATACTATGAAAGCACGCATGCGAGTGTAAGTTCTATTAACTTTATCGAGTTGTTTACAGTAACTCTAACAAATAATAAGTATATTAGTTATGTTGGTGATTTTGTTTATCACAAATATTCTCAACTGTATCGGAAAAAGGTACTATGGAATTTACGATTTCAATGATAAAATTTAATTTTTTGTAGAAATCTGCTTCAAATATATTCACGGTAAACGTATATCGTTTATCTTTCATAAACATGTCTATTATTCATACAAGTAATTATATTCATAAAAAAGAGTGGAAAATGTTAAGATGCGATATAACAATTCTTAATTGTATCGGAAAAAGGCACTGTGGAAGTTACGATTTCAATGATAAAATTTAATTTTTTTGTAGAAACCTGCTTCAAATATATTCATAGTAAGCATATATCGTTTATCTTTCATAAACATGTCTATTATTCATACAAGTAATTATATTCGTCAAAGAGAGTAGAAAATGTTAAGGTGCTATATAACAATTCTTAACTCTATCGGAAAAAGGCACTTTGGAAATTACGATTTCAATGATAAAATTAAATTTTTTTGTAGAAACCTGCTTCAAACATATTCATGGTAAATATATATCGTTTATCTTTCATAAACATGTCTATTATTCCTACAAGTAATTATATTCATAAAAGAGAGTAGAAAATGTTAAGGTGCTATATAACAATTCTTAACTGTATCGGAAAAAGGCACTGTGGAAGTTACGATTTCAATGATAAAATTTAATTTTTTTATATAAACCTGCTTTAAATATATTCACGGTAAACATATATCGTTTATCTTTCATAAATATGTCTATTATTCATACAAATGAATATATCCGTCAAAGAGAGTAAAAAATGTTAAGGTGCCATATAACAATTCTTAACTGTACCGGAAAAAGCACGGTCAAAGTTGCTATTTCAAGGAAGAAATTTAATTTCCCATGTATGAAAAATGTAACAAAAACTTATCTATTACTCATAAAAGTGATTATATTCATTAAAGTAAGTAGAAAATATTAAAAAACTATATAATAATTCTCAACCGTATCTTGGGAAAAGCACTGGAAAAGTTGCGAATTCATTGAAAAAGTTTACAATTTTTCATAGAAATATGCTTTAAATATATTGATTTTGCCAATATAAAGCATATATATATATATGCATGAATAATATAAGAAAAACGTGTTTATTATTCAAAAAGTGGCGCTATTTATCAAATTGAGTAGAAAATGTTAAGGAACTATATAACAATTCACAACGTATCGGAAAAAAGCACTCTTAAAGTTGCGATTTCAATGAAACAAAATTTAATTTTTTTATAAAAACATGCTTCATAAATATTCAGTGTACAAATATAAAGACGCATATAGGTATGAAGGATGAAACAAAACGCGTCTATTATTCATGCAAAAGATTCTCTTCATCAAACTGGATAGGAAATATTATGAAATTATATAAAAATTCTCAAACTTATCGGAAAAAAGCACATTTTTTTATAAAAATTTACATTAATTTATAGAAACACGGTAGAAATGTGTTCAGTGTGCAAAAATTTAAAAGTGTATAAGAAACATGTAACAAAAACGTGTCTATTGTATATAAAAGTGTATATTTACTATACAAATATAAAAATGTGTACGTATACAAAACACGTAACAAAAATGTATCAATTATTTATAAATATGATTATATTCATTGAACTGTTTAGCAAACGTTATGGAACTATATAACAATTCTCAACCTTATCATAAAATAGCACTGTCAATGTTATGATTTCAATGAAGAAAAAAATTACATTTTGTTAAAAACGGACCTCAAATATATTCGGAGCACAAATATAAAAGCGTACACATGTATGAAGGATTTAACAAATGCGTGTCTGTTGTTCATACAAGTGAGTATATTCATCAAACCTAGTAAAAAATATTAAGGAAAGATGTAATAATACTCAAATGTTTCCAAAATCACATAAAAATTTCCGATTACTATAAAAAGTGATTGCTATTTTTTTAACGAAAACACACTTGAAATATATTCGCCTGCGAGAAAAGTGATTGCTATTTATTTTTTTATCAGCAACACGCTCAAAATATATTCAGACGCACAGAATCACCTGCATGAAGATTATATATGTTCTTTGTTACGTCCTGTAAAGATAAGAACCCAAAAAACAAACCTGCAAACAAAATACTTAAAGTTATTTAAATTATTTTACTATCTACGTACTATGGAAAGAACATAACCTCATCTTTAAGAAGAAATATAGTTTGTTTGATGAGATGAAGTAATATAGAAAGTTCAACAAAAACTATCGGAAAAAGGATCTCGTACTTATCTCAGTCACAACAATCATTAGTTTAGGTACTTAAAGATGTTGTCCTTGATCAAGCGGTTTGTCTTGAAATTATACCTCTATGTATCCTGAATAACTCTGAATTTAATGAATATAAAAGGGACAGCTGCTCTTGTTGATAGTAAAATTAGCGGTTATCAATTATTAATAATTGAATAGAATACAATATTTCAGCCCCAAATTTTATTTTTGAAACAAAAGCTATGATGATGAATATTTCACATAAAAAAGCTACATTACACAAATTATTTACATATGCACGTGTAGTAGTTAGTTATGACCGTTGACTTTATTTTTATAAATTACAATTCTGAGAAATCTTATTTGAAAATAAGTAACAAAACAAAAAACTAAAAAAGAAAGCATTCCAATTCGTCGTAAATATAGGAAAGCTTATTAACAATGCCCGTAAGATAGATTTTACAATTTAAATGATATTCACTTATCCGAATAAATCCATTAAAGGTTTATCGCTAGAATGATTAACGGATTATTTATCTCATGTAATTATTTATTCTCTTCCTGAAAATATAATTTAGGAAGTTGGAAAAAGGGTCCACAAATCTAGTCATCACTATTTACAATCATCTGCATAAACCACATAATGTACTTCTGTTTATTGACGAATAATTCATTACGTTACGTTAACGTTGTAGATTAAAATGAAAACAACTTTTCAAATATATTTTTAGAATAATAAACTGTTTTCGAAATAAACTGTGTAAATAACATAGTATAAAAGAATTGCCCTTTACGCCAGCAAATATATTTACATATTTTCCATAATATGTAAAAAAATTATCAGTTCGAATAGGTTATGGTGTAATTAATTTTATTCTTTAAAATTAATATATATTAATGTATTAGCGGGGCCACGCCTTCACACTGTTTACTAAACGACATAGATCGTCGAGGTCGGGAATATGTCAATGAAAATACTCGAGATGTTCAGTCATTAAATATAATAATATCGTAGTAATTTGTAGCATATTATTCCTAAATATGTGGGCTTCCTGAGAAAAAAGGCATTTTGGAAATTAAAGTAGATTTAGAGACTAACTGGAATGAAAAATGCAAACAAAAACAAATTTTTCCGCTCTTTAATTTGTGGAGTGATAGACACGTGTTTTCCATAAAGTGCGAGCTTCCCAAAAACCTTTTTTTGAACGTATGCTTAGCCATTAACATGAATAAACGAAGCAAACAAAAATAATTTTTCTTCTTTATCAATGTTTGGTTCTAGAAATTGTGGAGTGATTGGGTTAGTTCTTCCAAAAAGTAGGAGCTTTCTGAAATAAAAAACATTCTTAAAATTAAACTTAGGTTTAGAGATTAACCTGAATAAACAAAACAAACAATAAAAAACTTTCCGCTTCGTCCCTGCTATGTATCTTTAAATTGTGTGGTGCTTGATATATATTTTCCGCAAAGAACGAACTTTCTAAAACAAAAAGCGTAACGTAGATTTATAGATTAATGTCAATAAACAAAGCAAAGAAAAATAAACTTTTCTGCTTTATTACCGCTTTACCCCTATAAATTGTAGAGTGATTAATATATATTTTCCATAAAGTACGAACTTTCTAACGCGAAAATAATTTAACGTTAGTTCCAGAAATTAGAGCATATAAATGAACAAATGTTTCCGTTTTATACATTAATATAGGTTAGCACGGTATTATGTCATAAATATTTATGAAAAAAGCTCACCTTTTCATTATCCATAACTTAAAAAGCATAAATGACAATAAAAGGATTGTTTTGTACTGACTTCAATAAAAACCTTATCGACTTATCTTATTACTTTCTTGTACAAACACGATAACAACTTCGATATAATATCACGACTCGCATATAAAGATCCCCAAAATTTTCCAAGGTCAACATAATATTATAATTGTAAATAGAAATTGAGAACATGTCGTTTAATAAATCTGCAAAGTTTCAATAAATTCTAGTTTCGATAAAATCATCAAAAATGATACTTGTAAATAGAAATTGAGAAAATGCCGTTTAATAAGTCTGTGAAGAATCAACAAAATTATCTGAGCAACACTAACAAGAACGACGTGGATCAAGAATATGTATAACATAGTAAGCATATTTAAGCAAAACTTCTTTTAAATATAATTGTTAGTGTTTTAAATAATCAAAGACAGTTGTATGAACTATTGTATTTTGGAGCTACCATTTATACTGAATTATTGTATTTTGGGTGGATATTTCTTAATTGGAAAAACTTACGGGTGGATTTTTCTTACGGGTGGATATTTCTTAATTGGAAAAGGAAATACAAGCGAGAGTGAGCTGTAACAATAGCTCTATTTTCTTTAAAACGATTTGAGGCAAACAAGAAATTGTCGCAAGTAATTTGGTAGCAACGACAATACTTTCTGAGTAACATTTTTTGCAAATTATGGAATAAGTAATTAAAAGTGTTGAGTATTTTCTGAAGTAATTTCTATTTAAACATAACATTTACAAATATTTTTATAATTTGCCACCCATTTGTCCTAAAACGTTAGTTAAATTTCAAATGCAGTAAAATTTAGTCATTTTTGATTATTACATATAATAAATACAAAAACTGTTTTATTAAATATTCTATTGTTATTAATTATTATATCAAATCCCGTAAGAGACTTGATTCAAGCCGAATGACACAAAAAGCGTGTTCTCATTTTGAGTTCAAAATAATTAATCGTACATTTCGCGGAGGCGACAATTATTTTTTTAATTTGTCGTTCCTAATTACTGCAAAGTGATATAAACAGCTGTAGCTAATTCAATTGGCTTAAAAATTTCTCCTTCTCTTTTATAGGAGCGAAAGAGTTATAATATCTCTTTTGCTCCCATGCATAAGTGGTTCACTGTCTTTTTATTATTAATTTCATAGAGTTGCACTTTTCATGTCGGCTTTGAAAGTTTATTTATTTATTTATTTATCTACTTTAATGTATCTAATTGACACATATGGCGGACTTATTGCTAGAAGAGCAATCTCTTACAGAAAGTTTATTCATACCGCCGCCAAAAAAGGTTCACTTTAAAAATCGTACCTTTTAATGAATTAACCGTTCGCAAATAGTCAAAAAATACAGGTAAATGAATAAGTTATCATAAAATTAATTAAACACTGCATACGTGTGAATCCAATTGCAGAACGAACCTAGATGATCAAAATCGATAGAAATGTTTTTGAAAGATTCCTACCTATTCTAAAGATTCTTATAGATCCCTACTAGAAGAAACCTACATGACAACAAAACCCAATTCATATTTTGTAGATTGATTCCCATTTGATACATCAAAAGGTTTCACGGGTACTCGTATATTGTTGCCCCGGTGTAAATCTGCCTTCTCACAAAATAATTTGCTACGAATGCTCGAGATAAATATAATGAAATTCTTTACGTTTAAGCAATAGAAAAAAAAGTGAACAGAGAAATATTCAATCTTATTATAAATAAGAGATCTAAATTGTTTGTTTACATAATTGATTTCGCAATATATAAACTTCAATGTAACAATGTACATACACAGCTGGCAATCCTAGACCGACACAGCTGCATAGCAGATAATAATACGATCCAACTAATAAACATTACGATAATGGCAGGAGCGGCGCCGGCCGGCAACTTCATCATTGATTCAGGGCCCGTTCCATCCTTATCCCGTTGGTAGTAAAAATACGCTCTAGAAAATAATAGTTTAACAAATGTGACGTTATGGAAAATAAAAAATGCATATTCATAATTATAAAAGTGTATAAGGAGACTTACACTAGATTAGTAGTAATTTTCTTCTTTCTCAAATAAATTGTTACATTTGAATTAAAAATTATATTCGATCTTAAATTATGTTTTGTGGTAAGAAATATATAATTAAAATTTAAACTTTCATTTATTTCTAGATGAACATTTCTCATAGTGACACTTTATCATTTATTTATTAACAAATTTTAATGTAAGAATTTGTATGTAAATAAATATATACATATACTAGCTGACCTGTGCGAAGCCTTCGCACTATATCGCCATCTAGCGTGTTCCAAGTATACAATTTGGCTAAGATATTTGATGTGTCGCCCACAGATGGCGCTCATGCCAATTGTTATAAAAATTAATTTTTTTATTAACAAAAAGATTTTTTTCGAATTTTTTTATATTTTTTGCCCAAAGTAGAAAACAGCTTTAAGTGGGTATTTTTTTTATTTTTTTTCTTGCAGTAGTTAAAGAGATCGAGCCGCTCGACCAAAAAACACCTTTTAGAAATAATATATTTAGATATATATATATATATATATATATGTATGTGTATGTATGTATGTATATATATATATATATATATATATATATATATATATATGTACATGGCGGATTTACTACTGGAATAGTATCTTACAGCCAACCAAAACACTAGTAAAGCGGTTAAAAATATAGCAGTAGACTGGAATACATTAAGCAATTAATTAAATTTAGAAAAAATTAAAAAATACACACGCAAGTATACACACTGGATATATATATACATATAAAAATGACATGGAATAGAGAAAGGTAACAAAATATGGAAAGAAAAAGCAAGATACGTATCATAAGTAATTACCAAAGTACAGCTTATGGAGAAGATTCTCAAATGCAATAAAGAGGCGGCATTTTTTATGCCCGGTTTAACTTGCTTCACAATTTCGCAACATATATCGCGAATAAACTCTCATAGAAAATAGTGTCACGTTTGGGAATGAGGAGAATAAGGAATCTTTTAGAAAGAAAAGCGATACCATGATCAGATATGGTAGTAAGTACATGATGCACGTAGTTTTACTGGAAAGAATAAGTCCTAGCAGTAGCGGTAATGCGGACCTTTAGAACATTGTTTCTATATTCACTATGATTTATTTGAGAGTGCATCGAACTTTGAATTATTTAGATTTCTTGTTAAAAGCGTTTAATAAAAAATGGAGACCATAAATGAACGATTGCAAAGGGACAACTCTATAGCTTTGCGGAACGAGGTTACCTATCACTGGAGTGTCCCTGAGATAACCCGTGCGGAAGGTGGGCTTAGTCAGACAGAGGTAATAGAAGCATCTGGCAAAGACGAATTTTTGTTTTTATGAAACCTGTTACGAAACTTAAATACTTTAATATCAAATTTTATTGTTAAAAACAATATTTTGTCATTATGTAAATAAGCGATTAGTTGGAAAATTCATTTTGTAATTAAATAAACATGTCTTCCTATAGATAGCTATGTTACTTTTATTTTTAATATTTGATTGTAATATGATATGCAAAGAATACTTTATGTATCATATTAAAATCCTATCATATTAGGTATTTACTATTCTATTATTTCAATCTCTTAAATTTTTCCAAATTCCTGTACCATTTTTAATAATTATACATAATTATGAAAAGAACGAACTCAGATTTATTCATCATTTCAGTGCGACAATTCTCCATGGTATACACAATTCTCCATGGCCGATAGCGCAGTATTGTATAATATTTAACTTAAAGCATAAAATATATTAATAAGACAGTGAATTCAAATTGCAACCCAGTAATAGCGTTCAATAATTTAATAGGGCAGAATTCACAGCAAAATATTAAATTGACTGTTTTTAGTGCATTAATTTCTAGTGAACTTCTAAAAATATTTCTCAAAGTTTTCTAAAAATTCTTTTTAAAATTGAACATTTCTCCTTTCATAATTTTTTTTATTTAAAACAAATATTCTCTAAGAACCAATTTTATGTAACGAAGCATATAAATAATTTGCACAGTGAACAAATCAAACAAAAACTATATTTAAAGAAAATGGTTACAAATATGTAAAAATAATAGTAAAAAATTAAACGTACGAGTACAGTGCTTTAAAAATATACCTTTCAGTAGTGGTGAAAAGTAAGATTTAAAACTATAGTACACAGTGCATTTATAAACAAAAGAAAGTTACTGGCTCCCTCCAGCACTTTTAACTAACAAAACTGCAATTTCAATTCAATGATAAAAGTGGAATAAGACTTACCATCGGCCCAGCCATATGAAAACCCCGATTGCGTTATGAAAATGTTAGAATCTTGCTAGCTATTGACTCCGTTATTGATGTATGTCTCGTTTTTTTGTCATCCTATTACTATTTGTATAATATAAGGACGTACAGCCGCGCACGTCCTTATATTATACAAATCAATGAAATTATATATAATCATGAAATTTACATGCAATTAAAGTATGCAATCTGCGAAATATGGAAGTGAGGAAGAAATTATTTTTTCTAACTGCAATTTTTCTAGATGATTTTTACTAAATTCTAAGCACGTAAACGCAAACACTATAAAATATTGCAAAAAATATCAAGATATTTTGCAAACGGGAACCAATTTTGTTTTGGTATACCTATCTGCGTTAACTAGAGATTTTCTAAACCGGTCAGACAAAAAGTTCAATTAAATACATTACAACAATTTCTGCAAACTATATTAGTTACATAATATTACTTGTATCATTCATAAATTTAAAAAATTAATAATAAAATATATATATATATATATTAATTTTTTAACTTCTGATTTATATATAACTTTGCCCTGATAAACAAAAGAACAATGTTATGATCATTACCAGCTTATAGGCAACAACGTTAAACTAGCTTTATTAATAAGCGTTAATACAAGGAAATAATTCAAAATTTAAATTTAGGGAGAAAATATTTTTACAACTAAGTACATGAGTTCAGAAACTAACTGACCACCACCACACTATTATAAATCCACATCTCGTTCTATATGCCTCCCATTGATTGAATTTGTAGAGAAAACGTTTTGCTCAACGTGTTACTTCGTAGGCAAGACAGGAATGAATGTCATTCGTGTTTTTTTTCCTAATGGTCATAAAGCCGTCATTGTGTTAAGGACACAAAATTTAATTTAAACATTTATACTATATTCAAATTGGTCCCTCATTTCAAGGCAGATAAACAATTTTGATAAGTTTCAATTTACTAGACTATTATTTCTGTATTAAAATATATGTTTCACTTTGTTATCTGCGGATGAAAACATCGAAGGAGTAGTTACGGATCATTGTTGAGAAACTCTAAATAGTCAAAATATCAAGGTCGATGGAAATATACACAATTACTCAAAGGTTAAAATTGGATTAGAAAAAGACAATCATAAATTATTTTATTTATCAACATATTTCAATTATCCAATTGCCTGCAATAAAAAACTTGGGTAAAGAAATAAACAGGTAATTTAGAAACTTAAACAAAGTTTAATTGTTCTTCAAATTCTTTTGAACAAAACCTTTTTTTCCTTTAATAAACACCATTTGTTTACTATGCCCTATATTAGGAAAATAAAAAAGAATATCTTGATAAAAAAGCCGACATTGTTTTACAAATAATGTATAAATATGTATCGAATACCAAAATTCGTTATAAAAAATAATCAATTGTATATATATATATATATATATATATATATATATAAACGTGTGTGTGTGTGTATGTATATATGTGTGTGTATTCGAGATCTAATCAACGGTAACAATGTGATTTACATATTTACCGTTAACAAATACTTGTATTACCGTTAACTAAAATGGACAATGTGTACATTAACGCCGTCTGCTGAACAAATCAAGTCATTAAAAGTTTGAAAAGAGCACGAAGTGCCGGCAAAGAAAAAAGTAATTTTATTTTCTTAAATATTATACATATATTCTCTATATACAGTGACCATTTGTAAGCCGTCACGCTCTCATTTTCATAGAACCTTGGCCTTCTACAAAATGAAGTAGTAAAAAATGTTACGCATGAAAAACCAACCAAGAACGTGTTGGACACGTATACAGGTTTAATACCCACATTTTAGGACATATGTCAATTTATATTGAAATTATGTTATAATGTTGAGATAATGACAAAAAAATGTGTATGAGAAATTGTTATAACGATATTTAAGTTGTATATGTAAGTTTTGGACAAACATTATGACTACTTAATTTACGTGGATAGTATCTCTTTGGATATTCTCCACAACGAGACGGTGAGAGGAAACTTCGCCTATGTATAAAAGTAATGTTAAAAGTAAAGTTAAAATTAACTATCATTTCACAACCTATCCTAACAAGTTTATTACAAAGTCTGATTTACCAACACCACAAAGAGGCAAGTTTACCTATTCAAATAAAAGCAATTAATATTATATTATTTTCTTAATTAATGTGTACATTGCCTTCGAGATTGGTAACATTTTACGAGATATATATATTTTAAACGTGCGTTATTCAACACTACTAGTTCTTACAATACTTATCGTCTTTGCTGTTTCTAATATAGTTTCTTCAGAAAATATTTTTTAAAAGAATATAAAATTGGATAATTAACATTATAATCTGTTGTAATTATTACGCATGTAATAAAATAAGTATGAAAAGTTTTTCCCTAACTAAAGTCTCTCGCATCGTTGCATTCTTATTTAAGTTACACTAAGTGGATCGTAATAAAGACGCTATGCTTACTGGCATTTAAAAAATCTGCATCATTAAAAGTTTATAATGATCGAGCTGTGATGATAAAGAATAAAAACGGTATTTAAAATCTTCTCAGGCAATAATTTCAAACGCCTTATTGGTCATATCAATAATCGTTTCGAAGATATGTAAGTCCCGAACTAGAAATATTAGAAATAAGTACATTTTTCTAAATGGAACTACATGTGGTAGTATTATTTCTAGTTTAATTAAATTATTTACACAATTAAATATATTACCTAGGTTTCATCGTATGACCAGGTCATACAACGAAAGAGATGAAGATGAGAGAAGATGTTGTCATACAATGAAACCTAGGCCGTGGTAAAGAATTTAAATAAAGTAGAAATAATATTACATCACGTAATTCATTTGGTTGAAAAAAATTTAATTATACTGAATTTCAAATATATTTGATATTAGAAATAAACCTAAATGTAGAAATTAGATCGGCGCCCGGGAGTCGCGTTTCTCGCAGCTTACCTTTTTATTCTTGGGAACAAATAGAAGTCAAACAATACGACATATTCGTCTGGTTGAGTACGCAGAAACGTTCCCGTGATGAAGGAGGACACTGTCAGGGTATCGCACTTTACCTTTTCTTCACTTTTATAGGCACCTCTTTAAAATGAAACACCCACTACGCACATTGTCTCTTAGTTTAAATTCTTAATAGTATGCCTAACTTTTTTCACTCGTAATAATGCCCAATACAGTATTTGAATAACTTCTCTCAAATTCTTTTAACATTTTGCAACTCTAATCAACGCGATGATATTTTTATGCTTTGGTGAAATCACAATTACAAGGGTTCCTGACAAGAGAAAAGAATTTTCTAAACTTCCCCAGATTTTCTTACAGATTTCTCTTGTCAATTTTTATCATATACTGGACAGTTTTTTTTCGATTGAAGTTCTATTCGGTTATATCTATCGAGGGACATATAATTGAAATTTTTATTCAGGTATTTTTTAATAAATAAAACATTGACAAATAAGTGTCAGTGTTTTATTTGATTTTCAAAAGTATTTCAACAAAAACAAGATAAATAAGTTGTATTATTTTACTGCTTTTTATTTAATAACAAATTTAGATATTTTTAAGGTATTTCCAAACTTGGTAATAAATCCAAACTTTGTATGTATATACCAATGTATAATGCAAACGTAATTCGTTACACAATCAAACGCTTCCAACTCAAAAAATAAAAAATTGTCTTTGAAAAATTGCATTAAACAGAGTATTTTTTGTCTACTTATAAGGTAAAATCTGCAACAGAAAATTTCTACAAATTTTCAGAGTAATTATGAAGTCTTTAACGCATCGCATAAGTAAAGATAAAATTAATACCCATCTCAACACTGTGACATAATAATATGTCTAACTTAACCTAAATAGTCTTAATGAAGAAAATTGGTTATAAATCGAATTAATAAACATCGTCTTAGTTTATTAGGTTACCTCGTTTTTTTTATCAGTCCAATAGTTTAATCCGAAGCCTAGAAGTTACCATAATGCCAATTTTCACTTTTATCCAGGAGATGCATTACTTTTTGTAATTTTACTACAACTTTATACAAATTTCAAGGAACAAACTGAATTTGTACATTCTGATGCAAAAGAATTGACAAAAATGGAAAAAATAACTTTTAAAATAGTAAAAGTTTGAACTTGTTTTTGTAAAATATCTTAAAAAATGACTTTTTATGCTCATTTGTTAAGTAAAACCAAGATACCATACAAATATTAAACCGTTTTTTATAATTTTTAGTTATATTTCAGTATAATTTTTAATACAGCCCAAAGCAAATATGACGAATTATGAATATTTTTACATTGACAAATACTCTTAAAAATTAAAATTATTATTAAGTAAAGAAATAAATAATCCGTAAAATTATATTCCTTTCCAAAAATTTTTGTCTGCAAATTTAACTCAATCAATACAAATGTAGACTAAAAATTCAAAACCAAATCAGATCATGATGTTTATTCGAAATATACGTAAAATATTTAATATTTTACCTTTAGTTTACGAAGATTACATTATTTCTTAAAGGAACGCGAATGTGTAGACCAGAGAGTTGAAGTCTAGCAAGTAATTTATAAACGTCACAAACTGCTGAAGGTAACGCGGGAACGTTAACAGCCTTTAATGAGAAATGACTCTAGTATCCTCCGCTTGTATAATTTTCCGGCATGTTTAGAAAATTACTCTGCATATTTCAAATAGTATCACAGAAAATATTTTGTTTTTAAATATTCTTGACTCGAAGAAAATAAATGGTAAAAAGTTTTACCATTTGTGTTCCAAATTTGTGTATAGTAATATTAACTGAAGTTATCCTCGTTAATAATTCGCGATATATTTTCTTTAAATGCTATTTCCTTTATTTTGTTTTACAAAACAAACAATTACAAAAGGATAAAATACGAATATTGAACGTAAGTTTTGCAATACTTATTAAAAAAATAAAATATTGTTTTTCTTACCCCAAATAGGGTTGGATATTTAAAAATATAAAGATATAACCCATCAATTATAACTTTATACAAATTCTTTTTGTTTGTTTCTAAGTCTCAGTTTTGAAATATAATCGCTATAGAAGAGAAAAACCAAATTCACAGCGTACATTTTAAATTTTAATTTATATCTTATTTTGCATCAATTACAAAATTTAAGCAGTATTTAACAAATTTAAGCAGTTTTTATTGAGACCTAAAGGAAATTTCAAATACGCCTTTTACTTTTGGAGTTACGATGATTTTAATTGAATAAAATGAAATGATATCCAAAAGAACCTTTTTTCATGCATTGAATTATTTACTTGGCGGACCAATGAATTGTATTTTTATTTATTTATAAATTAATTGCAATATGTTATTATATGTCAAAAACATTAAAAAAATCGTTTGTGTGGAACTACGAATAAATATTAGATGTTAATAAATGAGAACAAAAACTGAAAGAGAAAATGATGATACCCCGAATTTTGAATTTTAAGCCAAAGTTATCGAATTTAAATAACGCGGAATATATTAATTAATCATTTAAAATAAAATTAAGTAATGTACCTTAGCTTAACGATTATTTGTATATGCAATCACGACCAGGAGAGATTGAAGAATTAACCATGAAATATACCCAGTTTTATAGTAGTAGAAAACTTTAGAAATACTTATTAATAAATGCACTTCAGTGTTAAAAATTTAAATAGAAAAGCATTTTTACTTCAATTTATCAATGTAACTCTACGAATATTTGGCGATCCCTTCTTACTCTCAAAGAAGTTAAAATTTGCGAATATTGATGTTAATACTTAAATTTTAACGATTTTCACAAATTGTATGTCCCTAGCCAAGTAATTTCATGCCATCGCCCGTATCTCTTTATTGATTTATGAACAAATCTCAACATTTGATAATTTTCATACCGACACCAAGAAAACTTTGATAGAAACCATCTGATATCGACGATATTAACATACAAGCAATTTACTTTATGGTCATTAATTATCTCTATAGCCCCTAAGGCCTTTCCATTTAAATAAAAAAAACTATTACCCTGCTAAAAGTAACTAATCTTAAAAAGGTAAAAGTCTTCATATCATCTTTTTTGATGAACGTTTGCTGATGGAACCGATTATTTACTCCCAATCTGCCATCTTAATAAATACCTACGTTGTCCGGTTATCGATAAATTAATTCTAACCTTATATTTATGGTTGCAGACTATGTATTAAAAGAACTAATATCCCAACCGAATAAACTATGTCGGTATTTGTTATTCGACATGTACCACTCCCTGTTTTACTTTGTGCCGTATTTACCAAAATAATAAAGATATCAAAAATATCAGAATTCTCCATCAATGACGGTCATTTCCCCACAAATGGTTCACTGATTTAATAAGACAGGTTGACAATAACTAATTATTATAAAGCCGGTTTTTGCCTGGTTGATCAATAGACTAAAAATGGATATATTGATGATTTTCTGCTTATTAATTCGGGTAAATTGGGATTCCTTCTTAAATTTCTTTTAAAGTCCATATTTACTACTCCAGCTACTTTCGATCTCTTATTACATTCTGAATAGCTTATTACTATTTTTCTACATGTACACCTTTTATAAATACTTGTTTAAATAAATTAAATAATTTAAAGATTAAACTTTCGCAATTGCTTATATTGCGCTTATTGCAATAATTTTAAGATTATCTCAGTTTACCCAATCGATTGCATCTGATAATAAGTTAGACCCACATATAGATTTTACATATCAATTTCTGCTAATAATAGTGTATGTTTGCATAGAGGAAATATTACTTATTTCCTTTGTTAAAAAATGTTGAATCTAAGAGAATACACAACAACGAATTCCAATGCGATTTAATTAAACAGTTTAATTATTAGTCTAGAATTTATAAGGCATAAATACGGTTTAGAATCAGGAACTTTTTGACAATTTTTTTGATACCGTATGGAAGAATATGCATTAAAAACGACATATCTGAATAAAAATTCTGCAGCTGATGATTATTTATTTTTAAAAAAATATTTTAAAAAATTTTTGAAAATAAATTTTAAATATTCATGTAAGATGTTGGTCAATTAGTAGGCCAAGATCTTTTACTGTTGAAGTAAAAGGAATAACATAACCGTTAACCAATAGCTGTGGTAACTCAGATATAGATATTTTTGATAACAATTTCTGACTACCGATGATAATAACCTATTATTTAATTGGGTCTATCAAAAGACCCTGCCTACCAGCCTACTGACTTATCAAATGTAGGTCTGCATTTAATATATCAATACATGAAGACATTTTATCGACTTTGCAGTGAGTGTATATTTAAAGATCACCAGCATATAAATGATAGTTGGAGGACAGTTGTTTAACTACAGAATCATTGAAAATAGAAAAAAGAACTGGAGAAAGAACACCACTTTGAGATACTCCGGCAATGAGACTGGTCCACTCTGAGTAGTTTTCAGAAATTTTGATTGCCTGTTTACGGCACGAAAATAGGAATTATATCAATCAACACATTGTTGCGACAGATTTAATGATTTAAACCTATGTATCAAAATGCAGATGTCCACAGAATTGAAAGCATTACCGAAGTTCAATAAAATAAGAACAGGTGTTGTTCATGGCTAGCCGCACATCATCAGTCATTTTCAGCAGTGCTGTCGAAGTATTATGGCCTGACTTCAAGCCAGATTGCACGGGGTCAAGTATATTTTGGATATTTAAAAAACTAACAAGTTGAGAATGTATAATCCACTCAAAGACTTTTTATAGTAGTGGTAATATAGATATAGGTCGAAAATTATTGGGCCGGTTAGGGGTAGATCTTTTGGGTAACGGAATAATATGCGCTCTTTTTCATTTACATGGAAATGTAGATGTTAATCTAGAAGTACTAAATATGGCAGTGATGTTGGGTACTACAATGTCAATGACAGGAGCAAGAACATATATACTTAGACCATCACAGCTGCTGGCTGTGATGGTCTGGTTTTCGATTTAATTTCGAGAAGATTCTTTTTGACTTCTGATTTTGAAATTTCCAAAATAATATAGGAATCATCACAGAGCGATGCAGGCAATATGTTATTCAGAGTTTCCAACTTCACTGTAGCGTCTAAGACTGTTGATATTTTCCATTCTCTGTTAAGTACAAGGACTAGGAAACGACACGGACTAGGCACATAGCCTTAATGTCAGTAAGAAGTGTAAGGAATAGGTAGGGATTAAAATATAAATTTCTGTAAAACATCTTTACTAATTATCGATATCAAATTTAATGTATTCAAAATTGTGCACGAAATATACATTACACACAAAAATATTAATATTAATTATTAATTGTTTGTAACTACCGATAACTTGTTAATAAAATAAAATAGTTTTACCTATTTGCACAATTGTTCTTATGCCTTTGTTTTGAATGAGATGATTAATGAGTAATACGATTTTAAAATGCTATCTGCAATTTTTAGAATCGTTATCGGTATGTCTGTCTATCTGAATGTTTAGAAAAAGCTTAAGTTAAAATGTTTAGTACTTTTTTTCCCAAATTATGTAACTTTCTATAAGAGAAAAAGAAATAGTAAATTGGATAAGTAGATACTACGTTATAATTGGATTACATCGTAGCATGAGAACACGGATCGTAGAGTCCATCAGCGTCTAGCAGAATCAGAATATTGCAAAAAGATCTGTGTTTCCTTTTTATCACACAGCACTGAGATGTCGTCGTATAAAATTGTGAAAAGGGCGGTTCCGTTAATTTATAAACTCCCATTATGTTGGAAAACAGAATTTACGCGTGCAAAGACGAGGAAAAAGGCCAGTTTTCATAAAACTGATGCAGAAAGTAGCTAAGAAGGGATCAAGATTAATGTTAAAGACTAATGATTAGCTGGAAATTAATAACACGAACACATTGTAATTTATTTTACTTAAAGTTATTACTGTAAGGAATTATGATTTGTTAAAAATAAACAGCTGAACAATTTGTTAGAAATATTTTATCGACATTGACATCGATTGACATGGTTCATGATTATTATGTTTCACTTAAAATTCTGAGAAATATTGATCAAAACATAATGTATATTACTACTTACGCCAATTCCGGATTTTGTGCTGGTATGAAAAGTATATATCAAGATAAGGAATTGCATTCTGATGCTCAACTATGGACAAGTTTGCTTATTCTATGCTAACGTCTCCTTGCAGTATTTTCTTTCAACATTTTATTAAAACGGCATTTAATATTTGCATCGAAATTCTTTTTGTAACTATATGGGTTGTTCGAATTTTTAACCGACTTTGAGGTCCGGTAGTAGAACACTACCGAGTTTTTTCCTAAAAAAAGGGTAAATTTTTTGGGGGAGAGGGGATAATTTAATTATTTTAATATTGTATTGAATTCATAACAATGCACAAAAGTTGACTTTAATCAAAATTTCTATGAAATATTTCTGAAAATAAAAGCTTTAATTCGTTTTCCTGTCAAATTTAAAAAAATATCACTTGAGTAATTTTTTCTATCATCCCTGAATATAGCCGTGAATGTAATCCATTTTTGGTTTCGAAAGCAAACTTTACTTGGACAAATTAAGAAACCACGCGTATGGTGGAAATAATAAATCGAATCATTCTTTCCAGTCAAATAATAGATGATTTTATAAAAATAACAAAAAGTAAAGAAACATTAACAATTTATTAAAAACATTCTGACAGGTAAAATATAAGTTTAGTTATTCAATTCGTATCACAGTTATTTGTTACATTGGTATTAGTTCAACTTTTCAATTCCTAACAAGGCAATGGGCTTACATCTGAAACTTAATCTTCTCACCCAGATTCAGAAACTTTGCACTTAAATTTTATGGTTGATTTTTCCAAAATTACGACACAATCAACCACTACTCTAGTTTGCTGGTAAATTTATAGTTACACTGATTTTGTATTTATACATGGCTGTTTGCATGTTTACCTGTACCTAATTTAAATAAATAAAAATATATAAATTCATTTTAGCACTAGTTGTAGTTTAGTAGAGTTACAGATGCGAACTGTCATGTTGTGTAAAAAACGATGCTGAAAGTAATGGATAGATATTAGACAGTCTCAGGTCACTTGTCTTACAAACGCAAAAGTTTTGCTGAATTGTACGAGTATACAGAATCTCCAGTGAAATTAGGAAACCAAGAAGCCATAAAAGTGGTTGGTCAAGGGAATGTCTTGATTAACAAGTGTGTCAATGAACAGTGGAAGATATCTGCGCATGATATTTAGTTATTTCTCTACATCAAGTTTTATATAATTTTAAAGCCATAATTTGACGTTATTTCATAAATTTTACAAGTTTAAATCGTTTCTTCTATTAATTTTCATAATAAAAATTAAATAAAAATTAACTTCACCCTGAATTTAATAACTAGGTTCCCGTATCTCAAAAGTACTCTTATAGACTACTGACATACCCGTCCCTCAAAGTCCTATCTCTCAGACCTTTTGACGTACAAACTCTAAATTGTTTAATATAATTTGAATATTGCTCATTTATTTGAAAGAGAATATTATAAGAATTAAAGAAATAAATTCTGAGAATTTTATATAACATAATAGTTGTAAATGTCCACACTATTTTCTACTGAAAAACTGTTTAAAATCGGAAGCGTCTTTAAAAATTTACTATTGCCGAAACAGTTTTACACAAAGTTACAATAATAAACGAGATGGTTGAGGTAGATAGGTAGGTTGAGGTAAATATATATATATATGACTATAGTATAATTTTGGATTTAGAACTTTTAGTAATAGAGGGGGAAGGGAATTTCGGACATATTTTTGAGGATATCTTCTATTAGTATACAGTCAGAGGAAAACTTTATTTTCCAGAAGCAACCTCGGGAAAAATACAAATATTGCAGCCTTATGGGAATACAGAGAAAGATAAAATTAAATTTTACGAGCGACATAAATAATTTGCTCAGATATTTAATTATCTAATTAATTTTTTGTAAGTTAAAAGTTTAATAACCTTTATAAAATTCGGCCGCAGGTAAAACATGATTGTTAGTTAATTACGATTGAAGCTTTAAAAGTCTATATCATCCGATAGGCAAATTTATTTCAATAGTGGCGAGCTGCCTTTATGGAATTTTGTTCAGGATAATTTTTGAAAACACTTGTTAGGCTAACAAAATGAAAGCTTTCAAAATTTTTTCTGGAGAAAATATCACCACTTTTAATTACATGAAAATTCGTAATTTAAGAATAGTTATAAACCGATATTTACTCAGTATTGAAAGTTGCCACTTGAAATCTCTGTAATGGGTTTACAAATGTTGTGTACCTTTTCATTTTTAAGGAATCTGTGGAATTTAATTTTAGACCATAAATTGTTATTGGATCATATACTTTTTAGGTCATTGAAAGAAATGTATCTTATATCGAGACTTTAACAGAAGCATACGTATAAATAAAGGAAGAAGCTGAAGGTTAATTAATAATTGGGTATACTCTCACATAACTGCTCAATATTTCTCGTACGTTGTGACTTTAATAAGCTTGGATTTGATAAAACCGACCCCGGATAATAATATTGTTTTTTGTAATTCTATCAAATATTATTCAATAATATTTTTGGGAAAATGAGGATTATATTACAAGTGTACTACCTTTGGCCTATGGCTTTGCTAAAGTATATATATATATATATATATATATATATATATATACATATATATATATATATATATATATATATATATATATACATATATATATGTATATATATATATATATATATATATATATATACATATATATATATATTTTTTTTCTTAGTAACATTTAAATTCCAACATTTTCCTTAAATGGAATAAAAATTACTCGACCTGAATAATATTTTTTTCTTACTTAAATATACCCTGGAGAAATATACCCGGTTAAAAGTATATTACATCTTTGCTTGAAATTGGATGGAATGGAAATGTTTTCACTTGGTTTACCAAGTGAAAACATTTCCATTCATCAATTTAAAACCCGCACGTTTGATCTTATTGCCTGAGTGCCAATAACTGAGTTTCAAGATCCTTAGGGAAAATTTGATCAAAAAAGTGTTTTTTTTTTATTTTATTCTACACCTTAAGCAAAATGGAAAAGGCAGACAGACAAATGGTTCGTTAGAAAATATTCAGAGGGACCCAAAAATAGTCTAAATCAATATGTGAAAAAACAAACGGATTTCCATTGAAACTTCCGAACAAACAGGTTGAGTAATATTTTCAATGTGTAGAAATAAATTGTGTTTTACAGTTAAAATTTTATAGACATAAAATATGTACAGGGAACATCTTAGCTACGAAATATTTAAAAAGTTGAAAAACATTAAATCTCTATATTTAAAAAAGTTGAAAAACATCGATACTCTGTATTTGTACATATTTTGGTACGTGTTTAATATCTATAATGTTTCTGCTAAATAATACTTGAAATAAAAAAGCTATTTATTTCTTCGCTTGATAATCTGTTTAACTTTGCATTTAATTAAAAATGTAAAATGAAATACCTAATTTAACGACAAATGTTAAAACAAATCTTTAGACGATTCATTTGTATATTGTCACAAACAGGTGGAGTAATATTTTCAATGTGTAGAAATAAATTGTGTATTATAGATAAAATTTTATAGAAATAAAATATGCACAGTGTATCTTAGCTACGAAATATTTAAAAAGTTGAAAAACATTAATACTCTATATTTAAAAAAGTTGAAAAACATCGATACTCTGTATCATCATCATCATCATCACATATATTAATACGCTAAGGTTAAGATGTTACTCTCCCTTTTTAGAAAAAACCTCACAACTAATCCACATAAATTATATATCATTTTATAGATAATTGCTTGCTCTACCGGCATCCACAACTAAAAAATTTATTATTGCTATTGTTTTTGCAAATTAATTAATCATCATATATATTAATACGCTAAGGTTAAAATGTTACTCTCCCTTTTTAGAGAAAACCTCACAACTAATCCACATAAATTATATATCATTTTATAGATAATTGCTTGCTCTACCGGCATACACAACTAAAAAAATTATTATTGCTATTGTTTTTGCAAATTAATTAATTATTTAAATTATATACACAAAACAGCAATGCTGCCATCTAACGGCTCAACGTCAATATGATTGACGGTCGGTAAAATTTTTGTTTAATTTCAAATCCACTCACGTATAAATAAAGTGGCGCTTTAGCTCAATGCTTTTGATACTTGCGCCTCTATATGTCAATTTTAGTAAAATATTTGTTTGATCTGTCATCTGAGCTTCATAATGGAATAAATAATGCGAAAACTTCGCACGGGTCACGCTAGTTTGTACATATTTTGGTACGTGTTTAATATCTATAATGTTTCTGCTAAATAATACTTGAAATAAAAAAGCTATCTATTTCTTCGCTTGTTAATCTGTTTAACTTTGCATTTAATTAAAAATGTAAAATGAAATACCTACTTTAACAACAAATGTTAAAACAATTCTTTAGACGATTCGTTTGTATATTGTCACTCAATTAATCATTAGGCATTTCTTTGTGATTTCCGTTACCTTTAACCTTACTTTACTGTACTTATGATCGTATGATTACTGTTACCGTTAACTCTAACCAAATATGATCACCGTTTCCATAAAGATTTTAAAGGAAAATAAATCGGGATATAAAAATCTACACTTAGATACTTAGATATTTCTAATGTTTATATAACATTTTGTTCAGCTTTCTTAGACATTATTATTTCCTATATTTTATTTTTTATAATATAATATTTTCGCTTTTACGATATACTAATAAATTTCACAAATCTTAAAATGTGAAAAAAATCGGTATTGACATTTTAAGTAACTGTCTTTTTAATTTGGAATTGCTGTGGTTTCTATCACACTTTATGTGCCTACGGATGTGCTTAAAGTGTGTGTGTGTGTCCATAATAAAGTAAATTTATTGAAAGTACTCGTACACTCGTACACTAAGTCGGACTGGACCGGTGTTCTGGTAGCTGTAAGAAATTGATCTCATAGCAATAAGTCTGCCATTTTTAACAATTCGATACAATAAAGTACATAAATAAATAAATAAAATATCAATACAATCGTATAATTAAAATATTTTCATATTTTAATTATACGATTTAGATTATTATCGTGTGTGACTAAAAATTTATGACGGAAATAACGCAATAGGAGTGGAAACGGTGCGTAATAATGGAGCATAATTGCATATAAATTTGGCATTTGAAAGTTTATAACATGCGTCTTTTTCTTTTATTTCACTGAATAAATATTTTATACATATTGTGAGCGAAATCATAAATTCTGCATTAACATATAAATATGTCGAAATTAATATTACAACAAATAAACAATTACTCTCAACTAGATTGTTGATATGTTAATACTCAATAAGTATAGATATATAAGATAAGTACTCTCAACTAGATTGTTGATATGTCACATTAGTCTTATAACAGTATTATTAATAATGTTGATTATTTCAAAAGAAGAGATTAAATGGGGATGAGTAATGTATTATAATATCCGTTTATCAATATTAAAGCTATGACATTCAATACACTCTTGTTTCCAGATGTAATATAAGATTTTCATCTCCAAATAATAAATGGAATATTTAAGTTAATTCAATGTTTAGACAATACTCCAAATAATAGAAAAAATCAAATATATTTCTTTCGAGTTATAATCAATTTTTTGGTTTGAAGTAATTCAAAAATTTTACTAATTTATTTCATATACAAAATCTATTTACGATTATTTTTTATCACTATTTTTACCATTACCAATTTTCTATTATTTAAAAAGAATCTACGAAATAGTTTATTTAAAAAGTTAAACTCTTTAAATAAAGTATTATAAGTGATATCGGAATTTATCCATAATGATCCGTACAAAGACTACTTGGCATTACAGAAGCAATGACGGCTATCAGGAAGTAAAGGGAATGTATTAACGAAAGAGGTTATCAACCAAAAAAGGTTTGAAAATTAATTGCTAGTCGATAGACCGCTAAGGTTTTATTAAAAATCTTATTAAAATTAAAATTCTTATTAAATTTATTAAAAACAAGGTTTTATTAAGATATTAGGAATCTATAAATATTATTAATGAAGGCAATATTTTATTTTTTTTTTCTAAGTAAAAATACAAAGTTAGTTTTCTAAGTTAATATCTTATATTTAATTTTTCATGGTCATTTTAGTTACGAAATTGGTAAGTAAACTAATATATAGAATGACTTTGAGAGAGCATGTTCTCAATTTGATGCTTATGTCTAATTTCAAATACGGTGAATCCTACCACGTAACACGAACTTCAAAACTGTTACCAAAATATTAACACTTTAACATCATTACACTTTAAAGCACTGAATTAATTTTGAAACCGCTTATGATTGTTATTATAGGCAATAATTTTGTTCCGTTTATTTAAACTTTATAGCTCTTTGTTTGAGCTTCCCTTTTGTCATTTATGACGTGAACGAAATGCGATATTGAGTGCATATTAGCTAATTGATCTAAGGTTGTATTTTGTTTACGTGGTAAAATTTAATTAGAATATAAATTCTTGTCAGTAGATATAACATAATGAATGTTTTATTTAAAAAAGACATTCATTATTAGAGTTTGCCCAATTTTTTAACCATTGTAGATGTTTTTGTAATAACATTTTTGAGAATTTCAAATATCAAGATACAGTTGAAACTTCAAATAAATTTGAATTTGTGTATTGATCTAATCGAAAGTATTTTTAAGATGTGTGATATTATTGCGATGATAATATACATGTTATTAAATCTTAAAGACATATAAGAATTTTAATGTTACGAGAGATGATGTGGTATAAGTTTAGCCAATATTACATTGTAGGCACTCATATTTTTATAAAAACTAGTGGTCGCCCAGTGGTCGAAATTCGACCATAATAAATTTAAATTATAAGTTATTTACTATAAATTATAAAAATATAATGCTCAAACATTATTAAGGTTCTATTATCAAAGACTATATACTACTATAACCACAGATTTCGCCAACGCTGTTATTTTCCTATTTAAAAAAAATAAATTACATGGAATTCAAAAAGAAGTAAAATAAAGAATACCTATTTTTAAAAAAAAATATTGAAACAGAACATGCTGTAAGATGACGCGAAATAAAAAAATTATGCGGTAAAAAATGCTCTCCATTGAATAGCATTTTTTATCGCATATTGCAATAATATAATTAACGATTTAAAATTTTTTTTTGTAAAAACTCTTTCATCGTTTGCTAAACGTCCTTGACCGTTATATTCGGAAATATAAAACCTTAAACCATCGAATGAACGGACTCTACTTGCTGCGACATACAATTGCCCATGTGTGAAAACTGGCCGATTCAATAAAATTCCAACCTTTTGGAATGTTTGTCCTTGAGACTTATTTATTGTCATCGCAAATGCAGGTATTATAGGAAATTGTGTTCTTTGAAAGTTAAACGGTAAAATAGTTCCAGAGTACGTTAAATTTATACGTGGAACCAAAATTCTCTTACTGCGTGCGGTCCCAGTTAAAACTTCGTAATCTATTGAATTTCGATGCATAAATTTGATGCGCATTCTTGTTCCATTGACTAATGCGTCCTTAGTATTTAAGTTTCTGATCAATAAAACTATGTAATTAACTTTCAATACTAACTTTGTAAACTAAGCGGTGGTAAACCACTAATAGACAAAGAATGTAAAAACTCTACCGGATAGTTATTGACGTCATTGTCATTATCACAAATTATTTTATCATAGCTATGATATTTTCGCTGTTCATCAGGAATTTGATTAAGTATATCAGTATTAATCAAAGTACAATCGTCATTTGTAGGTGCTAAAATAACAGAGTTCAATATATTTTCTGAGAGTATGTTATTGGAAATATTTCCATACACCTCATCAATAATATCGTTTTTATCTCCTATTAATTGATGAGATATTTCAATAACATTTTTACCAATTTTTTAGGGAATTACGGGGCCTCATCATTTAGAATTTTTTTCAAGAATTCTACAAATTCTATTTCATTTGGTAAAGCTCTCATATTTTGAGTAAATATAACTTTATAAAAATTAGGAAATTCATGCCAACTTGTAACACAATTTTCAATTAAAGTTCCACGTGATCCATGTGGGATTACTGGTAAGATTTGCCGAAAATCACCACACAGAAGTACAGTTTTTCCTCCAAACACTATGTTTATCGTTTTCATCACATAGATCACGCAATAATCTATCTATGATTTTCAACACTTGCAGCTTTGTCCTGACACCCGCCATTCATTATCATTTGTAGCTATTCCGCGAGCATGGCACGCTTCTATAAAAGAAGGGTATAAAAATTCATTGTATGTTCTAACATCCTCGAATGATTTCGGACCACAGACATGTAATAAAAGCAATCGTAAGTGAAAAAGTTCGATATCTTTTGGTGACACTACATATATCCTTCTAATGATTTTATCACCTCCACGGCTTCTCTTCTTCCATTTATTTCGGGAATCTTCCCACACATAATGCATAGGAATTTCAGTATATTTATACTCTCATTCTGATGGATCTGATCGATTCAACTCAAAAAATGCTAATAATTTTGTTTGTCTTTCATTATCAATTACTTGACGTTCTCGCCCTTCTCGGAAGTATACATTCTGTCGACGCGGTAAATGAATATCAAGTCTGATTATAGTACGTGACTGAAAATGCATTGGTAATTCATAGATGCGCCATATGGGTTCTGTTGATCCGACATAACGACCAATTAAAAAATTGGTAACTTTATTAATTTCTATATTTTGACCTTGTTCATTTCGACCAGACTCTAGTTCAACAGATGCACTGTCATAGCCTTTATACACATATTTATAAATATATTTGACACTTTTGACTGTAGTTCATACTTCAACATTTATATGGCAATTAAATTTAGCAAGTAAATATGGATTGTATGGTACAACATACCGATTGTCAAGGCAACTACCACGAACTTCTGCATTAATACCATTATCACGTCTTCTGTATAATGGATACCCATTTAACGATTCACATGTAGTTTCATTAAATCGTTTTGGATACTCTTTTATACATTTTCCATCTCTCATACATACAGTATTAGGATTAAATACTCCGCATGGACCATGCATCATATGTTTTACAACATATTTATGTTATGTTGGATGTGTTTCAATGTGAGGAATCTCCGCAGATACAACTTTATTAATATCTATAGCATTAACAATTTTATCTTGCTCATTTAAAGTGAGTAAAAAGAGGACATGAGGCAATCCTCTTTTTTGAAATTCAATTGTATAAATGAGTGCTTCAACTTTACCAAAGATATTATTTTGTATAAGGCCCTCTATGAATGCTTTCAACTTTGACTTGAATACACGCACAATAATATCAGGTCTAAAATTAGCAGCTTCACCTACACTATTGTTGTTAACTATTTCTGGCCAACTTGGATTGCTAGTCATTGTAATAAATAAAGACGGTTTTCCGAAATGTCGTACAATTGACATTGCATCTAAATAATTCTGATACATATTTCTTGGAGATCCATTGAACGAAGATGGTAAAATTATTCTACGGCCAAGAACATCAATGACAGTAAGCTGTCATTGATGTTCAATTCTATGTGGTCTGTTAAATTGTCGTAAACTTCAGATCTAAGAATTGTTTGATTTTGTCGAATACAATGTAATCTTGAGCCCTCTATTCTCACATACATATCAACTATCCACTGCAGAAATATTTTTTTGTGAATGGTGCTAGATGCTGAAATCTTCTCTAATCGCAAGTCGATAGGCTGCATACTGAAGCATGGCAAATTTTTTTCTGGGTGCTCTTGAATTAGATATAGTTGGTACGTTATGAGGAATATTGATATGCCACCCAGTATCACTATTTGGAAAAAGTAATGGATGTGCTCAAGGGTCTAATGATGAATTTAAAATTGAGATATTTTTGATGATACTATTAACTTTTGAAAATGAAATCACATTTCGTTCAAAGATGGCTCACCATCAACTGTACTAAATATTACTGCTACATCAGTTTGAACTGCATCATTGAACAGGCGTTAATTTAAATCATGATTTACTTTAATGAGCATACAAATTTCTTTTTTTTATTTTCAACTCTGTGACAATGATATTTCATTGCAATGAATGACCAAACCAAAGGATTACTGCGTTCCAATTCAAGAGATATTTTGCGCATTATATTGTTATTGCATGTTTGATTAAAATGTTGTTGTAATCTATAATTGATAATATATAATTTATAGTGTCGACATCATAAAAATCGAATTGCGCACAACATGGTGAGCGACCATATGCCGCATTCATCGAACCTGATCTGTGATAAAAATATCATGTTTTTGAAATGATACACTCCAGTTGTAACTGCCCCGCAAATTTTAGCTTTTGAGCTAACCATAGCAAATGATGAATTATATTTGCGAATGTTTTCAAAATAATTTTTTGCCTTACTTTTGATTGAAGGTTCATTTGAAATAAGTCCATAATACAATGATTTAAAATATTCATTTTGACTTAAAGGCGGTAATATTGCTTTACCCTTATGACAACATTAAGTGAATTCAGTCCTGTCACTTAAATTCACTTCAGATTCAAAACGTTTCGCATTGCAAAACCTGCATTCTAAATCCATTAATCCACGATCATAACTATGAAAAAGTCTTGGAATTACATTTAGTGCACATTTATATGTATCTCTAAAAATTACTTCTTCATTTGTAAACTATTAATATTATTTAAATTTGCATTTGGTCTATTAATATGTGTATGCGAAAAAACTATGAATATGATATTATCATAATTATGATTATTTTTGACATTCAGTAAGACTATGAACAAACAATATTAATCTCAGTTTGACCATAGACTTCAACCATAAACAAAATAGTACTTGTGTGTTATTTCTAATAAAAATCTATATATCTCTTTCGATGTAAAAATATTAACTTTCAGCACTCTTCTCCATATAAACTTTAACTGTGCCAAATTTCATACTCATCCGGACGCCTAATTTTCGTAAAAAGGAGTATAAAGGTTTTGCTTCGCATATTAAGATTTTGGTTATTATTAATCTTTAAATTATGGTTATTATTAACCTTTAGAAAATTGAATAATATTTTATTAAATCGTAATAACTCTAATTTCAGATAAAAGGTCAAATTTTTTACTACTATATATGGGAAAATAACAATGTTAAAGCATAATAACTTAGAAACTGTCTGGCAGATAAACTACAATGGAAAGCCAGCGGAAAAATAAAATTATTGACAACTCATATGTCAATATGTGTGTATATACATGTGTGTGTGTCAAACGCATGGTAGTATGTGTAATGTTTTTTTATTAATTTAATGTGTTTCTAATGCATTATTATATAAACATTTTAGCTTTCCGTACTCCTCCATACAAACTTTAACTGTGCCAAATTTCATACTCATCCGTCCGCGTAATTTTCGTAAAAGAGGTACAAAGTTCTTGCTTCACGTATTAATATTATGATTATTATTAATATTGTTACATTAAATGATAACAACTGTAATTCTAGATAAAAGATCAATTTTTTTACTATCATATATGAGAAAATAACATAGTTAAGCACAATAACTTGCGAACTGTCTGGCAGATGAACTACAATGGAAAGCCAGCGGAAAAATAAAACTATAGACTACTCATATGTCAATTGTATGTATATACATGTGTGTGTCAAATGCATGGTAGTGTGTGTAATGTTTTATTTATTGATTTAATGTACTTTATTAGCATTATTATTGAAAAATATTAGCGTTCTGCACTTCTCCTACATATAAACTATAAGTATGCCAAATTTCATACTCCTCCGTCCGCGGAATTTTCGTAAAGAGGGGTCCAAAGTTTTTGCTTCACGTATTAATATATAGATATATCCACGATACATAAAACAGTCATTTATTTAGTGTACAGTAAATATAGAGGATTGAAGAATTAAAGTGTAAAATTATATTTTATGACATACTGTTAAACAAAATTTTTCAAAAAATTATTTCTCCTTTTTCCCGTTTAAACTATTAATTAAAAAAAAAACATTTTTTTTAAATTATGTTTTTGAAAACTATTTTCGCGAATAATTTTTTTTTATTGTTACTGTGAATGACTTTATATTCTGACTTTATATTAGCGAGATTTTTTAAAGTACGCTTTCAGTCAACGTTTCCGTTTAATAACTCAGAAATATAGTTAAAAAAAGCAAGTATCATCTATGAGACTTAATTTTTAAAAATAGAAAACGGCAAAAATTGCGTTGAAAACTCATACAGATGACATTATCTTATAAAGATACCGTCGAAGACAATGGCTGACATGATGATATTAAAGACATTCTTTGATATTAATTTTTTATTAAATTGGCAAATTATTTGTGTGCCCTTATATAAGATTTAAATCCGTTACTTTCTTTCGCAGAGTCGACAAATGCCATGAAAATTTAATAATAAAAAAATTTATGTTCAAATTAAGATATATTAAGCTTGATTGGCGGTAATTTTGTAGAAACTCATTATTCACAATTAAATGACTCTACGTGATGTAGTATTACTTCTACTTTCTTTAAGTTCTTTACCACAACTTAGCTTTCGTGGTATTACAACATCTTCAGGTGGGCTATTAGCAAAGATTAACTCTTAGGTAAATCTAACAGCATTTATATGCTTTTAGATGTTCCTACCTCCATTTATATGCAGTTAGAAATTCGGGAAGAAAAGCAGTGGGAAAACCCACACAAACAAACAAATTATTAATATTAAAAAATCTCTAAGAAAATGTTAAAAGACGCAAATACTTACACTTTGTTAGCGAATTAAATCCAGTTGACCTCACTCATCTGAATCAATGAAATTTTCATTTAATCTTGCAGATGATATTAGATTAACAATTTACAAATAGCGCATTTAAATGAAAATCTGAGCTAAAAGAAGAAATAAATACCAAAGTGCTCAAGCCACCGATTATATAATTTTATTAATATATTTTAAAACAAAAATGGAGAGAATTAATCTTCTTGATTAAAAAATAATAAAACGCACAATAACAAATCACAATAGTCGCAAGCCACAAAGACCTTTCCAAACCTATAGGATATTTACTTCTAAATATTCCAATATAACTGTTCCGCAATAATAAACATTTTGCACAAAGCATTTTAAACGGTTAACCGAGTAAGTAACGATCACGAGGAAAACGGAGCAAATAAAAGAGTTTATGTACAAATTTCACTTCAAAAAACTGCAATCCTTTGAGGCGAGCGAATAAAAATACGACTCCTAGGCGAGTTGACAAAGTGACGTCTGCTCCCAGGAGGGTGCGCCGCCCCCTTGCTTTTATTGTAAGGCAGAGGGCCTCTGCGTTTGGTCCATTTTTAATTCATTCCTGTTACAAGAATGTAATAAATAAATTGTCACCTTAATTCTCGTTTTACGTTTTTTGAATTCAAACTATACGAGATGAGAACATGAAGACAATTTGTAAGTCAGGCGCCGCTTTGAATTTTAATGCGTCGAGCTTTCATTCTGTGTCGACGATCACAGGTCAGCGGGTCGTCTCGTTACTATGAGTGCGTGTGTTGAATGGGTGCTGTTTTATGTACTGTAATAAGCGGCCGCTGGAAATTTGTTAAAAAAACATACGATATATAACGTATGTGCTTTTTACATATTCTAGCAACAATATCCTAGTAATGTATGTTAATTTTTTTCTAAGTGCTGGGTTGAAATCTATCAGAAAAATCAAATTTCAAATCCCAGAAGAAATAAATTTTGAATCATATTCCATATTCAATGTTAATAGTCGGTTCCTCTCCAAAATTTACAGTTTAAAAATCATTGGCAAATTGTATTTATTAGCGACGCATTTAAAAATGTTTAAAAATAAAATAACACAAAATTAACACGTTTAGTTTTTATATAGAGGAATTTAGATACCAACGTAAATTTATAGAATTATTGTTTGTTTAAAAGAAAAATTAGAGAAACATAATGCCGATAAGAATAAAATGAACAATTAACAAGAAGGCCAACTTCATATTAGAATGAACGAATCGTTTCTAACGTCATTATATGAAATAAGCATTTTTGAAGTAATTTTTAAAGAACTTGTTCATAAAGCATTTTCGGAGTAATTTTTAATGGATTTTTAAGTATTTTAGGAATTTTGCACGTACGTCAATGAATTATTGCGTGATTTTTACGTATGTGTGGGTGTATATATATGTATACACATGTACTGTGATTAACAAAATTTATTCTTAAATTACGAATGGTCACAAATGTTCGTAATATAATTTTGCATAAAAATGTTTTTCTTTCTGAATTATGTACTGTTATTTTTTGTATTAATAATTACAGATATTAAAAATTAAATAAATTCATGAAGTTTTCTAGAAATTGACTCTAACCAATATTATGATTTTGGTAAACTGTACTTTTTTGTCTGCAACCATTTACTAATTGTTTATCCGAGTTCAAAAAATCTGCGCTTTTAGGTTTAAACATGTATAATTAACTAAAAAAATTATTTATGCATAATCATTAAAAAAGAATTCGATGAAAATTATATTTTCCGCAGTGACTCTTCTTCCTTAAACATTTTTGAAATAACCGAAGAAATCGTTTGTTTGTTATTTATGGTAAAGTTTTAAAAAATTAAAGTGTATATATTTTTACATCAATTTAAAAATGATTCGAAAAAATGAGAAAAATGTATATATCTCGAGTTCAAAAAAAAAATTACCTGGTCTTAATAAATATTTTACCTTGTATTTAATATAATAGATGGTGGTTATTTAAGTAAATTAAAAAAATATATATTATTTTCATTAAAAAAATATTTATATTTGTAATTTACTGTCTTTTACTCAACAATGGTTGCTTTGGCTATAACACAGTTGCAATACAATGTTTTGGTCTGTCAATAGAAAACTCTAAGAATATAATATCTACGCAATCGATAGCTAGAGAAAAATTTAGTCTAAAATGTTAAAACGTTTCAAATTTAAACCTCACCTTGCATCAATTTTTTCAACTCATCAATAAGTGAGGAAATCTCCACTTAATTTTCACAGTTTATTTCCTGAACCAAATATACATTTCTATTAAATCAAGTGTAAAAATAAAAAGTAATGTTTTTCAATAAACATATTAGAATAATCTATAAATGCCAAATTTTCTATTAAACGGCTAGTCCAATTTATCAAATGGCACCATCGTATATGTATTCGCCCAATTTGTGTTGAAATTGTATTGTGATCGACTAACAATAATATTGCTTTTATTTTTCCTTTTTTTTATCGAATATTTTAATTTTTTCGAATATGTTTAATACACGGTAAATGCAAGACGATTTGCAAAAAAATAATTCCTTAAGTTTAGTATATTGTTATTATCTCCGATAAGACGAAGTTATTCTCAAACCTCTTATTTCGAAGTAGCCCATATCGTCGTAAATAGGTACCATCGCCTTAATAAAAAAATATTACAAATACAGTAGTCAGTAATCAGAATCACGGTAAAATAACTATTAACCCGTCCAAGTCTAAAATCTTTTAATATTTACGGTTACGGTTAGTATTTCCATATGTTTTGGTCATGTCAATAATATTATTTTCTACCCATTTTTTATGCGTTTCAAATGTGCAGGAAAATCGGTACGGATATGTGAAATAACAACCTTACAAAGGCATAGACATTTGAAATAACAGCCTTAAAATTTGATACGCATTAGTGGCTATCTTATTGTGTGTATCTAGGGATATACATGTATTGTTGTTGAAATAAAATTCGCACGTGTGCATAATTATAAATTCCACAAATTTATACAACTTGATAGTTGTGAAGATTTTTTTGAGTCGTTACTACGTAAGAGCGTGGTTATGTGTATAATATAATATTATCCGTCTACAAACAGGAAATTTGTGACATTCATTACACTCTTGTTGTAAGATGTGTTATGAGATTTTCATCTCAAAATAATCTAGGAACTCTATTCATATACGAATTTAAAAATTGGAAAAATAAATCGCAAATAAAAATTAAAAAGTTACTTCCTTACGAGCGAACCTAGGTTTGCATCTGTAAATAATAAATGGAATGGTGAAAGAAATAATCTCTCAATCAAGTTTTTAATGTTTCCTTTTAATAATAAAAATTGGAAATCTATGGCTCTTCACATATAAAATTTTGTTTCGTTTCAATACTAATAATTTATGTCATGTACATACTCTCTCTCACACACACACACACACACACACACACACACACACACATGTGTGTGTGTGTGTGTGTATATATATTTACCCGTGTTTAAATATATTTATTTTTTATCACTGTGTGTTTTTACCAAATTTCAATTAACTCGTAAAAAATTCTACGATAAATTTAATTTGAAAGATTTTAATAAAAAATGAATTTTATTAAGTATTATAAGTAATATCAGGAATTACTCATCGTGACACCGTACAAAGACTGTTTAGCATTAAAAATGCAATGAAAGCTATTAGGAATGGATTACTTTGAATAGTTTAATCAAAATTAGCCAAAAATTAATTGTTACTAGCAACCTAACTTTTTAACTTTGAAATATTAATTTCAATATTGAAATATTAAAATATTAAAATAACTTTTCTTTTATTGCTTTTGAAAGTAAACTTCATACCACCTTTTCTTTTATCAGGTCATTGCCATGAGGTTGACAATTGTTGTTTTCATCAAAAGCGCTTACCAATATTAAAATGTTTTCTTAGAGCATGCTGATCGCATCGCACGCGACATGCAAATTCATGTATCAAATACAAAAAGAGTAATGCTACAGGAAAAGTGGATTTCTGATTTTCTATTTAAAATTAAACTATATTCGTTTGATCATCTGCCGATAACAAGTAAAAAACCATTTACCTATTAATTCAAATTACATTTAAAGAATTGAAGATTCTAACTTGAAAATACTATCTTATTTTTCCTTCCTAGACTATTCTCTTCCTAAATTACTGAGAGACTATTCAAATTTAACTCATAACAAATAACTTTTATCTAAATTTATATTTCATATTTTTTTAATCGACCGTCATTTTATTAAACATGTTATTTTAGATTTATACAATAACGAAAGCTTGATCTTTAAGAAAAAAAGAACTCTAATGGCTTTGCCATCAATGTTTAACCATTCAGGGACTAAAAACTATTATTAGTTTTCTATGCAGTAACTATGATAATAGAATCATGATTAAATCTATAATTACAACAATACACGTCAATGAAACTTTTTTTCTGAAGGTCTGCCTATTCTGATTTAATGTTTAATATATTTAAATCTGATTTAAAGGCAAGATAATGTAGGATAAAAATTATTTTTAAAATAGAACTTGCTTATTGATAAAGGCAAAATTGCTCTATTTCCTGTGAATATACGTGTGATCAAATTAATTAATTCAGTTTCAAAATACAAATTCAGAGAAATATCGCTTTCATGTTTGTGGTCATTAGCTCAATAATATCTTTAGGTGATGAGCTATTGCCTATTCGAAGGAAAAACAAATTGTTGAAGGTACCTTTTATTTAATATTTATTCTCTCTTATATTATATATAGTACTCTTCTGAATAGCATATTAATAAGAAAGCGATTTAAATTTGGGTTTCAAGTCGATTAAAATTAGTAGAAAAGATGTTTAAAGACTTATATTAATATTTGGTGACCTGAAAACTTAAGAAATTTATCCCCAGGCAATATTTCTGATTATAAACGAAAAACGTTGAAAGAATATTTTGTAGCCGAAAAGTGGCCAGGGTTTTATTTAAACAAGGAGTCTGTGTACAATTTTATTGAAGGCAATATTTGAATATATTTTCTTTTCTTGGCAAAGAGTATGAAATTAATTTCCTAACATAATCTGAATTGATTAAGTTTTTATATGTTTATAAACATAACTTTATCGGTAAAAAATGTAGTATTTAATGAGATAATACAGTTTATTATTTTAGGGGGAAATTTTAGCTCGTCCATCTACTAAATTGCGGACACATTGCATTAAAATTCATACATTTTGAACCAATTGACCTAAAGTCTCGACGAATTTAATTAATTTTGGAACAGCACAATAATTTTTATAGGCGATATCAAAGCTTGATTCATTTCATAATCGCGTATTATACGTGATTATGAAATGAATCAAGCTTTCATAATCACGTATTAAAGGTCATCAGCATAAAGTTTCACGTTAGTACATATTTGTTTGCTCGAGATATGCTTACGGTGTTTTTAACGTGAAGGAAATATGAGCTTCAATAGGGAGCATATTACCTAATTGATATAAGTTCCTATTTTGTTTATCAAATTTCTTGTCAGTTAACTTAATAAAATAAATTTGAATACCTTTGTAGATGTTACTGGCATGAACTTTTCATGTATGGAAACGTCATAAGTAATGTAAAAAAAAATACAGCATGAGCCCTAAATGAACGGCGAATTGTATCCTAGTCTAATGGATAGTACTTTTTTCTTACGTGAAATGCAATTGTTAGTGCGGCATAAATTGACGACATATTGAATGTTATTATGTTATATGAATAATTTCAGGTTGAATGTGACAGAAAATGATGTAAGTATAGTTATAATATAGTCCAAAAAAAATCCCCCTGTCCTACTATTAGACGAGTACATCAAAAAAAAACATTTTTTAAATTATGTTATAAAATATAACAGCGAATAAATATAATGACATTTATTCGCTGTTATATTTTATAACATAATTTAAAAAATGTTTTTTATACATCTTGGTTATAATTGTAAATAATATGTAAACTTTGTTCTATGATTGGTTTTAATGAAATAAAAAAATTATGTTTTTACATTATATTAGGATTTTTTATAGCATAGTTTTTACCCAGTGGCATATATAGCATAGTTTTTACCCACTTAGAAAATTTAAGGAAAAAAAAAATTATCATCTATGAGACTTCGAAATAGAGAATGGTGAAAATGGTAAAAGATGAGAAGAAAATGAAGTGTTTAACAATTTTTTTTTAATATTTCTTAAATTTAATGTTTTATTTAATTTTCAATTCTTTAGTCATTTTCTATTCAATTTAATTTTTATGCAAATTTCTTCTTCAACTGTTATCGTTAATGAAATTATAAGTTAGGTGCACTCAGAGGATTCAACCTAAAAATGATTTAATTTACGTTGCACTTACAAGTAATTTTTACCTTTTATTTTAATTTATTTGTATTGTCCATTTTTATTTCACACTAGCGGTGCCGCTAATTTATCATTTATTAAATATGCATAATGTTTTTACACTTGTCATATATATAATATGCAATATATTTGCATCGCAAAAATTATAAACATTTGCATATATTTTAATAAAACTACTATGTATCCTTAAAAGTTTTTAAGTGCCTATATATATGTGAAACCCTCGTAGCCCGAATTACATTCCTACTTGCCACATTTTTGTAAACAAAACTTGTGTAAAGAAGTATAAAACCGATCACTTTGGTGTTGGTGTTGCGTTGTGCGTTTACAAAATTTGAAAAAATTTGATTTGACGTCTAGATAAGTTGATAAAATGACGGCTACTTACAAAAGAGCATACCGACCTCCTTACTTTTATTACGTGGCAGGAACCTTTGATCTGACCCATTTCTGATTAGTTTCCGTTCCAGGAATGTGATAAATAAATTGTCACCGTAATTCTCATGTTACGTTTTTTGAATTCAAACTATACGAGATGAGAACGTAAAGGCAATTTCTAAGTCAGGCACGGCTTTGAATTTTAATGCGTTGAGCTTTTATTCCGTGTCACCGATAGCAAATGAGCGGATCGTATCTTTAACGCGAGTGCTTGTATCAACTGTGGATATTAACTAATAGTTGTAATTATGGTAAACTAAGTTATATAATATTATTAAAAATGCATTGTGTGTACGTGTGTGCGCATATGTGCGTGTGGGTGTTCATGCGCGCGCTCGCGTAAACACACACACGCGCATACATACCCGCGCGCGCGCGCTCGCATACACACACATACACATACGTGTATATATATATATATATATATGTTATTCTAAAAGCATTTAATTACAATTAATCATTTCCTTTCGTTTTTTGAAATAACATTTCAATATCGTGGTCAAACCATAGGCTTATACCATTGTGTTATGCCCATTCGTCCATTCGTTTCTTCAAAGCCTAACTTTTTCAACAAGTTTCAGTATGCCGATCTAATAATATGAAAGCGTACCAAGGTTTCTTCGCAGATTACTTTTTGTTGGACGTCACAGGACAGGAAAATGAAAATTTTAATCTTAATTAAAGCAGAAAATTATATTAATTTATTTTTCTTATTAATTTGTAACGGTTTTGGACAATTTCAGATAGATTAGAATTTGCTTATCAGTAGAGTATGAGAAATAAACTGCAGTATATTGTTGTAAATATACATTAACTGCGTATATAGTAATGGAAATGATCTCAAATATCGTTTAATGGACAAATTCTTTGTTATAATAATCTAAAATTTTATTTTAAACATAAAATTAAAACATATTTAATCTGCCCATAAACTTACTACACAATGAAGCGAGTATCTAAATGGAGTAGTGGTAGTAAGCAGTAGTGACACCTTCCGAATAAAAAATCTCTATTCTATAACATATTTATAGTATGGTACCGGGAAGCAACTGGACCGCAAATCGCCGGCATTTCTGTGACCACATGAATCCCCCCACTCTGAAAAAAACGGCAACTGCAGTGGTTTGACTGGTCGTTGAGATAATAATCAAGGATACACATAGTTAGCTGCAAATGGCTCAAAATATCTTCACGTAACTAGAAGAGTATACAGCGAAGAGACGGCAGGCAAGCAAGCATACATCCCAAAGAAGCTCAAAGCCAAACAAAAGTTGTATCGCTTACCAAAAATTGCCTCATTTCAGTATACGAAGAAAGTGAGGGAAGATCAACTGTCTTTAATTACTTTCTTCCAAACATTAATACATGACGCAATACTTGGCAAGCAGCAATACAATCAGCTGAACAAGATGAGGGAAATCAATTATGACCATATTTCCGAACAGATTCTACGCTTTCACACACTAGCACATACTCACAATGTGTTTTTTTATCAGCGACTACATGTAGAAGAGTATGGTGTTAGGCGATATTGCTCTACTCACCAACAAGCTACTCAAGCACACCTAAGAACTTCATTTCATTATTTAGCTTCACGTCCTTTTTACTTCTATCAACAACGAGTCCCCGCTTAATAAAATTCACAAGCTTTAACTCGACATCGCAGAACTCAATTCGAGGCCGCAATACAACCATGATCATCGCCTTAAATTCAATAGCTTAATTCATTATCAATGTTTTGCAGTCAACCAAAACCATGCTACCGCTATTGATTATCAAAAAAGACCATTCCTTGAGCTTGATTTACTCAAACACTATCAACAAACCCGACGTAATATCAGCAATTGCATAAGTCTTGGTATCAATGCACAGCTACGCAACACCAATATGCCAACGATAAAGCATGAAAATTCGACGTTCATATACTAGCATAATACACAGAATTACTCATTTCACATTGACGATATTAACATGCAAGCATTGAGTACAACATGTTCACAATGCAAAGATTACAATGCTGAGCAACACCAATACCGCAATATTGCTACAAACTAGTTAAAATGAACTCGACAAAATGATCTAGCATAGCTTATGCGATCCAAGCAAAAGCTCATGGTCATAATCACTTCACATCCCATCCAAAAATAATGGCTTTTAGTGACCACCGCAGGGTCAACACTATGAACAAACCTAATTATTTCACTATGCAGACAATCAAGAACTTTACCTATCAACTGGCCATCGCAACCGTATTCAACACCATAGACCTAAATTTCACATAACAAAAAATTCTAGTTTTAGAAGCCAAAATTGAGAAGAGGGCCATCATCATGCTATTTGATCTCATCAAATTCCTAAGGACCTATCCAAGTCTCATTCAGCAATGACCACTTAGTAACATCAATGTTCGAAGCCAAAAACCACTGATACTTTGAAACGATACTTTAGCGCCCCGAAGATATCCAAATCAGCCTATTCAGAAGCAATTTAGTAAAGTGGAAGTAACGTTCCTGGGTTACTGTATATCTCAATATAATAATAAGTTAAAGGAGAAGATTATCGACTTCCCCATCATAAACAAACTCCAACATTTTCTCGGTGCGATAAATAACTACTAAGAAAATAACGTCGCGTCGCTACAAGTATCGATGAACACTAAATCATACAATACAAAGACGTGGAGGAAACATCCATCGCTGGTACCCAGAAAGCAAATCAAGCGTTCAAAGCCTATAACGCCAACACAAAAAACGCAGCCTTAATTACTCATTCGTGATACAACATTCACATAATATTATTTGTCAATACATGAATCGATCATCAGCCTTGCACACTAAGCAATATTTCACTTTTTAAAACTCGACAACCGGAATTCAGGACTGATTTTTTGCAGACAACCCTATACCACAGTGTTCTTAATGAAATAATCTTTATTTTAATTTAACTTTAATTCATTAACCAGACCGGTGCAAGTTACTAATATCGATTTACCTGCTTATACCTGCCTACCCAAGAGTTGTGACGGGAAAAAAATAGTCAACCTAACGTTTGCATATTCTATGGGCTTCATACTTTCTATTGGTATGGAATTTGTTTATTAACCAAACCAGTGAAATGTTTAAAAAAAATAATTATTTTAATTGTTAATTAATCATATTCTGGACTGAATTTTTTTAGACAACCCATTTGCAATATATTTATTGACATATTTCATTGGATATAAAATACTTTTCATCCATTAACCAGCTCGGTGAGGGTCGTTTTATAGTGGGATCCTATACTATAAAGCCGACAATGCTTTCTTCAAATAAATCGGCACATGCTGTCATTTGAAAAAAATCCGTCTTACCGGCTGGATTTCAACAATATCAATTTTCCCTAAATTTTATATCTACGTCTTTCAAATATATAATTTGATTTCCAAAGTAATCTATGACGTTCCGACGGAGGTAGGCTGATATTTCCCAGGATTCTAACGCAATCAAAATGACTGACCACCGAGCAAGCCACCAAACATGCAGGAGATATCCAGAAAAACATCGAAAATGTTCTTGTACAAGGCAGATATTGTATCTGATGTGGACATTCCAAACTGTTTGGAGAATACGGCGATTGGAAGAGCTGCGTCGATAAACGCACGGTTATTATGTGCTAGAGAAATTTCCTGAAAGAGAGTAATGGGTCTGTAAAACTTTGATTCGCCAGGCAATTTCTCATTACTTTTCATGATAAATTTCAGCTTACTCACTTTCCAAACTTTTCTAAAGTAATCCTAACCGAGGGCTAAAGTTCACAAGTATTTTAGACACCGTAAACTGCTTAACTATACTGTTATCAATTTTTTTTCTATGCCTGAAATTTTATTGGATCAAATTTTTTTTTGACGTCGTCTAAATTAAAGTACTCCTGATAGGTCAGCAACTACCTGCTATACCGAGCTGCAATCGATTTCTCGCAAATGTCATAAATAGAGCCATTAGATGATCCGAAACGAGATCTACGGATAACATTACCT